>JAMFTG010000599.1:0-62500 GCA_023974075.1 Chaenocephalus aceratus
ATCCATAAATAAATGTCATCTGTAGAAACCGTAATACTGTAAAAAGTACAACCAATCGGATTGGATGGCCTACCTGCCTGTCAGCCTTCCATCGGGGCACACACTTACCTCGTGCCCTCATTGGTCATGTGCGCGTTCGTGTGTGTTGGGGGAGGGGCTCTGTGAGGAAGTGGCAGATTTTCTCCGGTTGTGTATTTTCAAATTCCAGCGATCTCGAGCCGGTTTCTCAAATTTACCTACCCCACCTTTAACTTTTCCACCGACATGACGTCCTCCTTTAACTCCTCCCAATCACCCCAGATGGAACTTGAACCCATAATCCCTGGTTTAGGAGGCCAGTGGATTATCCATTGGGCCACTGGAGCTCAAAACACCACATTTTTAAACATAAGAAAGACAGAATGTGATTTTAAATAAGATACTGTAACAATGGCCGATGTTATCTTCCGACCTCTTGTCTCAGTTCTGCCTCCGACACAACCACGGCCAAAATGCCAAACTCACTGCTTTTGAACTGTAAGTGGCAGAACAAGAGCTGAGGTGAGGGGACACCTTTTCACATTTGGTTTTCTCTCAATAGAGTTTGAGTTCTGTTGTCGTGCTAGTTTGACTCCAACTGGTCATTTACACAGTTAACACTAACCTCTCAAACACTAATATGAACCCATAGACCTCTTGGTTACAGGCCCAGCTGTCAATCACCCCAGATGGGACTCGAACCCACAATCCCTGGCTTAGGAGGCCAGTGCCTTATCCATTGGGCCACTGGGGCTCAAAATGCTGTATTTTTACCGGTTCTATAGACATTCAGCACCAACGTAAAGCGATATAAAGTCAAGTTGGTCAGTCTATGAGAAATATAACCGACTTCCAAACTTCTGGATCCAACAAAACTGCAGCCAAACTCAAGGCCTCAAATGATGAAAACCTCCACTTGTTATTTCCCACTGAAATGTGTAACCATGACCCAACTGTCTTTTGTACCAACCAGATGCCATCATTTATGTGGCAGCTCATGATTTAACCATTATATGGCCAACCCTAAACCTAGTGCTTGGTTAGGTAGCGGCCATATGTGCACCAACGTAAAGCAGTATTCAGCTGTCAATCACCCCAGATGGGACTCGAACCCACAATCCCTGGCTTAGGAGGCCAGTGCCTTATCCATTAGGCCACTGGGGCTTTACATCCTGCTTTTTGTGGGTCCAATAAACTAGAAATCTATGAGAGAAATTACCCTACACTTGACACTTTTACCCAAAGCAACTCACAACGAGTGCATTCGACCATGAAGATATACACTCTAAATCAGGGGTCTCAAACTCAAGGCCCGGGGGCCAAATCCGGCCCGCGACTTCATTTTATGCGGCCCCGCAAGAGCTTGCAAAGAATATAATACATGTATTATACGGTTACATGCCACTTTACCCATAAACTACATGTCCCACAATGCATCTCGTTTTGTGACAAGCACACTGAAGAGACTTGCAATTATTTGCCCTGGACTTCTGCTTTCAGACGTAGTTAATTACTAAGTTATTATCCTATCCGATAATAATCCAATTCAGAGGCAATAATGTAATATAATACAATATCTTATATATATATTACATATTTATATAGTTACAACCGGCCCTTTGAGTACAACATTTATGCGAATGTGGCCCGCGATGAAATTGAGTTTGACACCCCTGCTCTAAATAGAGGGATTCCTACAAGCACAAGGTATATACACGTTCCTGTTTCTCACACCATTCGGTCTGAAGGTGCAGCTGTATCCCAACATTAAGCGAGGCGTCAGAGTCCCTTCCCTGAGCAGACAGCATGTCGTCCTGCTCTTACGGCTGTCCCTGTCCCTCTTCTGCTGCGTCTCCAGTTGTTTCTAGTTGCTTCCAGTGCAGCAGCTGCTCCTGCTGGTTTCCCGTCAGGAGATTATCTGATTTCACAGTCCAGGAGCTGACGGACAGCACAGCTGGATTGGGCTTTCCAAACACTGAGCTGTAAGAGAAATGCTGCTTTGATTCACGACCCGGAAAAAGGCTTTGACTTGTCGACATGACCACTGCGTAGCTAGATTTAAAGAGACTCTATAAATGTGAAGGGCATTTTTTTTAGACGTAAAGATATCACCATGAAACTTCCCCTATTGATAACTTATATTAAGACAATACTTTTTTGTATTGCAAGTTTTCTGAAGTTAAATGTTTAAATGCCTATGAGTCGTTTTGTTGTCAAGGATTTGTACAGAGGGAATTTCAAAATGTTATTACTCCATAAATCAGAAAATGCTATTAGCTGTCTTAAAATAAGGCCCTTTTTCACATGTTTTTGTGATAAAACGCGTGTAAATCAGGCTCTAAACGACATTTCAATGAACCCTTTGTTAAAAAGCTTCAGAATATAGATAGGAGAAAGGTTTGGTGGGTATAAGTGCTTCTGAATTAGAGATGAATGGTAAGAGAGTATAAAAGCCCGTACATGTTGCACTACAGACAGATGAATACAATAATAAACTAACAGATAATATAATGAAACTTCTTAAGGCAATTATGTTCTTATAATTAGGCTACAAGTTTAACATTTTTATTTTTTGTTAAATATGCAAATGAGGCATTATTTTATGCTAACTTTTGATGAATTTAGGATAATTATACACACAAAAATAGTTTAAAATATATTTTAAATGTGTATTTTTTGTTTTCTTTCCACTAGTCTGCAATATGGCATGTGATGTTAGCCGAATATAACTTGAAAATGGACCATTGCATGAAGTGTGTTGCCATATTAAGCAAGTCCTACACTCGAGAAACTCCCAAATAAGTTGTTCCTAAGATTTTCAGCTCAGTTTTCGAATTAATAAATGTTTCCTCGCCCACCTTATTATCTCTGGGACAAACAGGTGTCTGTTGGGATGACGACCCACAGTTTCCCCCCACTTCCTGTTTGGGTTCATGCTGCAGCTCAGTGGATCACTGTCTGGTGAGTGGTGACCTGCCTGCCAACGACAACTCGACTACAGACAGACGCCCATTGATGCAATACACACACCGTTAGGGAGGGGAAGTGTGTGTGCAGAGGTGGGAAGTAGTGGAGTACAATTATCTTCATTACTGTACTTGAGTAAATGTGTCTGGTATCAGTACGTTATGACTTTTTACTTTCTACTTCTCACATGTTGAACCCAGATACCTGTACTTTCTACTTCTTACATGTTGAACCCAAATACCTGTACTTTCTACTTCTTACATGTTGAACCCAAATACCTGTACTTTCTACTTCTCACATGTTGAACACAAATACCTGTACTTTCTACTTCTTACATGTTGAACTCAAATACCTGTACTTTCTACTTCTCACATGTTGAACTCAAATACCTGTACTTTCTACTTCTTACATGTTGAACTCAAATACCTGTACTTTCTACTTCTTACATGTTGAACCCAAATACCTGTACTTTCTACTTCTCACATGTTGAACTCAAATACCTGTACTTTCTACTTCTTACATGTTGAACTGAAATACCTGTACTTTCTACTTCTTACATGTTGAACCAAATACCTGTACTTTCTACTTCTTACATGTTGAACTCAAATACCTGTACTTTCTACTTCTTACATGTTGAAACACAAATACCTGTTACTTTCTACTTCTTACATGTTGAACTCAAATACCTGTACTTTCTACTTCTTACATGTTGAACACAAATACCTATACTTTCTACTTCTTACATGTTGAACCCAAATACCTGTACTTTCTACTTCTTACATGTTGAACTCAAATACCTGTACTTTCTACTTCTTACATGTTGAACTCAAATACCTGTACTTTCTACTTCTCACATGTTGAACCCAAATACCTGTACTTTCTACTTCTTACATGTTGAACTCAAATACCTGTACTTTCTACTTCTCACATGTTGAACTCAAATACCTGTACTTTCTACTTCTTACATGTTGAACTCAAATACCTGTACTTTCTACTTCTTACATGTTGAACTCAAATACCTGTATTTTCTACTTCTTACATGTTGAACTCAATACCTGTACTTTCTACTTCTTACATGTTGAACTCAAATACCTGTACTTCTTCTTACATTTACATACTTACTTCTTACATGTTGAACACAAATACCTGTACTTTCTACTTCTTACATGTTGAACTCAAATACCTGTACTTTCTACTTCTCACATGTTGAACACAAATACCTGTACTTTCTACTTCTTACATGTTGAACTCAAATACCTGTACTTTCTACTTCTTACATGTTGAACACAAATACCTGTACTTTCTACTTCTCACATGTTGAACTCAAATACCTGTACTTTCTACTTCTTACATGTTGAACTCAAATACCTGTACTTTCTACTTCTTACATGTTGAACACAAATACCTGTACTTTCTACTTCTTACATGTTGAACCCAAATACCTGTACTTTCTACTTCTTACATGTTGAACTCAAATACCTGTACTTTCTACTTCTTACATGTTGAACACAAATACCTGTACTTTCTACTTCTCACATGTTGAACCAAATACCTGTACTTTCTACTTCTTACATGTTGAACTCAAATACCTGTACTTTCTACTTCTTACATGTTGAACACAAATACCTGTACTTTCTACTTCTTACATGTTGAACCCAAATACCTGTACTTTCTACTTCTTACATGTTGAACTCAAATACCTGTACTTTCTACTTCTTATATGTTGAACTCAAATACTTGTACTTTCAACTTCTTACACTTTGAAGACAAATACCTGTACTTTCTACTTCGTACATGTTGAACTCAAATACCTGTACTTTCTACTTCTTACATGTTGAACCCAAATACCTGTACTTTCAACTTCTTACACTTTGAAGACAAATACCTGTACTTTCTACTTCTTACATGTTGAACTCAAATACCTGTACTTTCTACTTCTCACATGTTGAACTCAAATACCTGTACTTTCTACTTCTTACATGTTGAACTCAAATACCTGTACTTTCTACTTCTTACATGTTGAACCCAAATACCTGTACTTTCTACTTCTTACATGTTGAACTCAAATACCTGTACTTTCTACTTCTTACATGTTGAACACAAATACCTGTACTTTCTACTTCTTACATGTTGAACTCAAATACCTGTACTTTCTACTTCTTACATGTTGAACACAAATACCTATACTTTCTACTTCTTACATGTTGAACCCAAATACCTGTACTTTCTACTTCTTACATGTTGAACTCAAATACCTGTACTTTCTACTTCTTACATGTTGAACTCAAATACCTGTACTTTCTACTTCTCACATGTTGAACCCAAATACCTGTACTTTCTACTTCTTACATGTTGAACTCAAATACCTGTACTTTCTACTTCTCACATGTTGAACTCAAATACCTGTACTTTCTACTTCTTACATGTTGAACTCAAATACCTGTACTTTCTACTTCTTACATGTTGAACTCAAATACCTGTATTTTCTACTTCTTACATGTTGAACTCAAATACCTGTATTTCTACTTCTTACATGTTGAACTCAATACCTGTACTTTCTACTTCTTACATGTTGAACACAAATACCTGTACTTTCTACTTCTTACATGTTGAACACAAATACCTGTACTTTCTACTTCTTACATGTTGAACACAAATACTATTCTATTAATATAAAGGGAGGTCAGGTACTCTTTAAAGCAGCTGCTAGCTATGGGTACTTTTTACTGAAGTACACTTCAAAGCCTCTTTACTTTTACTTGAGTAAAGAAGTTTAGTCAGTACTTCTACTTTCACCAGAGTATTTTTAAACATGAGTATCTGTACTTCTACTTGAGTAAAGGATGTGTGTACTTTTGCCATCTCTGTGTGTGAGAGTGTGTGTGTGTGAGAGTGGCGAGATCATCAGGTGACATTCACACACAGAGCAGGTCACACACACTTTCTCCCGCTGCACAGATGTCCTTTAACAGGTGACTGAAGAGCGCCATCTACTGGTGTATAAAATACATCTTACCTTCTTAGTTAAATGTCAGTGTTGACCTTCCATGTGTTTCAGCATCGCAGTGTCGTGGAATTTTACGGTGTAGGACATGAGAAAAAAAGTTAATAAAATTAAAAAATAGCGTTTTGTCTTCAGTCTGAGAACTCTGAAATAAATGTATTTTTGTTCTGAAATAAAAATATATTTTGAAAAAGATGTTCTGAATATTTGTTGTCATGCAAATATAAGAATTCTGATTTTTTTTTTTTATTAATATTATTTTAATTTCCTGTATTTATTTCCACATTTATTTATTTCTGTATATATTTCCTAATTTATTAATTATTTTATTAATGTATTCCTGTATTTATGTCCATATGAATTAATTTATTCCTCCATATTAATCCGTCACCAATCTGCATTACTGGTGATCCATCTCCTGCTGTGCACATGTGACTGCACCTTCATTCCCAGTGGCTTTACACGTAGCTTACACCTTCATGTTCTTGGACGTGCTTCAATAAACCCCCCTCGTGTTGAAAAGTACAATTGTTTAAAACAGACATATTGGCAAAGAAAAAAATCCATCACTTCCACTTGATTTCAGCTTCATCTGTATTCATGTTAAGTTTTTTTATAATGAAACAAACCGTGATTTAAGGTTCAACACAACGATGTGTCTTCAAAACCAGAGGGTCAAACAAACCAGTTGCAGAGTAGAAGTGTTGTATAAATTACAATCCTGTCACATTACAATCCTTTTTAAAAGCAGCAACAACGATGATATGTCCGACGGTACGAATAAACAAGAGAACATGGAGGTTTTAAAGAACCCTTCGGCCACCTTAACAGCCACGGCGATCACTGAGAGATTTCAGGTGTGTGTTTTTATGCATAATTGTTGTTAACAGCACTTTGTAGGTTCAGGTTTTTTAACAGGGTCTCAGTGCCAGAGGTTCAACCTCACAGAAAACTCCACACACACACACACACACACACACACACACGCACACACACACACACACACACACACACACACACACACATTTTAAGCCACTGTCATCAAAACTGTACATTCAATAAATTAACAATGCATTGTCTTTGTTATAAGCAACCAGTGAAATGACTCTAGATTACATAATTACATTAGATTACAGGTAGGATGGACCAGACGAGAGAAAGGGAACGATCCACATGGCTGAGGAAAGGTGGGATGGTAATGTTTAGCACGAGTTTGGTAGGCGCGTAGTGATGACATCATCTACCCATTCAGTCCCATTTGAGTTCAAGTTTTCTTCACACAGATAGGCTCCAGTCCCTTTGTCTCTATATTTTCACATTCTTATCCCCACTTCCTCCCCACACGGTCTCAGGCCACACGTTGGGATTGTCTCTGATCTGATGAGACGTCGCTGAGTTTCGTCTTCCTGAAGTCTTCAAGGCTTGTGTTTGAAATGGGCCTCCACTGAAAAGACACAAGAAAATAAAGTTAGTTGAAGCAGAAGAACGGGGTGGCAGTTCTATAGGTTAGGCAGGTTTTTGTGTTTCGTTTGTTGGGCTGTTAACGGCCTCCGATTTGACTCAAACCTACAAAGAATGGACAGTGGCTAATTCATTGTAGTCTAGGGTTGCGGTCGAATAGTCCATTTAGCTTAGGAACCTTCCTAACGGAGTGGAACGACCCGGAAGTCCCTCAGTGGCAGCCATGATAAGTGCCGTTTGAATTCTCTAGATGATAGGAAAGGAGGTTTCAAACTTCCTTTATAGCCTCCTTTAGCTTAGGAACCACTGGACCTCCCTCACCGAAAGGAGAGGAGAAAATGCTGCCCCACAATGCATTGCAGTCGCAGCATTTTCCGTCACACAACATTCGGCCGTTCACGGAAACAACCGATCATGACCGAGAAATGATATCATGAAAGTTACGGTGCTTGTTAAGCTTTTTAAAACATAGGTGGTAAGTTGCCAACGTGCTTTGTTCTGAACATTCATCAGTATTATAATCAAAGAGAGAAATATGAACGTTAGTTTTCACTGAAATGATCAAATAAAGTCAACATTTCACAGTCTTTACTGAGCTGTGTGGGGTTTGTTTGAATGGTGATATACATCCCACATTTTCACCTGTTTCGTACACTTACAGGCAATTTTCATTGAATAAAAACAATACGGGTAACACAATGCGTCGACATTGTACAAAGGTGTGGCGCTGTCCATGGTGTATAAGCTTCCATGACTGAGCCTTCTTTATTAGATGTATTCCCTGATCGTGAAAGAGAAGCCCTATGCTTTGTATTTAAGCTGTAAATGACCTGGCTTAGGGGGCCAGTGGCTGATCCATTGTAGTCAGGGTTTGGGGCCCAGTACTCTGACTGTGCGAAAGACACAATGGTAAATGGACTGTACTTATGTAGCGCTTTATCCAGTCTTTAAGACCCCTCAAAGCACTTTAAAGGAACTAATATTCATACACATTCACACACTGTCTACCATGCCATCGGGAGCAACTCAGGGTTAAGTGTCTTGCCCAAGGATACATCGACATGTTGACTGCATGGGCTGGGATCGAACCCACAACCTTCTGGTTGAAAGACGACCGCAATCCCTCGCAGCCACAGTCGCCCTCATTCAGTTTCCAATCATTGCATTTTTTTCTATAAATTACCCCAGATGGGACTCGAACCCACAATCCCTGGCTTAGGAGGCCAGTGCCTTATCCATTGGGCCACTGGGGCATGAACACCCACATGTTTACCACTTTTTTAGACATACAGACAACATGTGTTTTTAAAGAGTTAACAATGGCCTCGATTATCTTCCAACCTCTCCTGTCACTTTAGGTTCCGACAAAGCATCCACCAGAATGCCAAACTCAAGGCTTTTGAACTCTCAGTGGCAGAACAAGAGATGAGGTGAGGGGACACCATTCCACATTTGGTTTTCTCTCAATAGAGTTTGCACTGAATTGAGTTCTGTTCTAGTGCTAGTTTGATTCCAACCAACTGTGAATATGTTTGCGTTTTATCACCGACCACTGACATGATGTCCTCATTTACATCTTTAACATCTAACATCTTTCTCTTCCCAAAGACTAATATGAACCCATAGACCTCTTGGTTAGAGGCCCAGCTGTAAATCACCCCAGATGGGATAAAACCGCTTCTTAAAAAGCACAACCTCGATCCAGAGGTTTTAGCCAACTATAGACTTATTTCTAATCTTCCGTTCCTCTCAAAAATTCTTGAGAAAGTGGTCGCAAAACAGTTGTGTGATTACTTAAAAAACAATGATTTATCTGAAGATTTTCAGTCTGGCTTTAGAACACATCATAGCACAGAGACAGCTCTGGTTAAAGTCACAAATGACATTCTAATAGCCTCAGACAAGGGACTTGTCTCTATTCTTGTTTTGCTCGATCTCAGTGCTGCATTTGATACTATCGACCATGATATCCTATTGCAAAGACTAGAGCACTTAGTTGGCATACAGGGAACTGCTTTAGGCTGGTTTAGGTCCTATCTATCTGAACGCTCTCAGTTTGTACGTGTTAACGATGAATCTTCCACGCAAACCAAAGTTAGCCATGGAGTGCCACAGGGCTCAGTGCTCGGACCTATTTTGTTCACATTATATATGCTTCCATTAGGCAATATTATAAGGAATCATTCTGTAAACTTTCATTGTTATGCGGATGATACTCAACTATATTTATCAATCAAGCCTGATGAAATTAATCATCTAAATAAAATTCAAGACTGCCTTAAGGACTTAAAAACGTGGATGACCTTAAACTTTTTGATGTTAAACACGACCAAAACTGAAGTTATTGTACTTGGCCCGAAGAATCTACGAAACAAATTATCTAAAGATATACTAACTATGGATGGCATTAATTTGGCCTCCAGTGAGACTATAAGGAATCTTGGTGTTATATTTGATCAGGATTTATCCTTTAACGCCCACATAAAATCAATTTCAAGGACCGCCTACTTCCATCTACGTAACATTGCGTTCTGTTCTAGTGCTAGTTTGATTCCAACCAACTGTGAATATGTTTGCGTTTTACCACCGACCAGTGACATGATGTCCTCATTTACATGGTTAACATCTAACATCTTTCTCTTCCCAAAGACTAATATGAGCCCATAGACCTCTTGGTTAGAGGCCCAGCTGTAAATCACGTCCAATCTCTTGTGTCGTTTCTGGTTTAAACAACGGTCAAAATGCAAAACTCAAGGCTTCTAATCTGTAGCCCAAATATTAACAGATGGCCTCATAGTGACTAGATCCATATACTGTTTGTCCACTGAATTGAGCCCTTTTCACATGTGGTTCTCTCTCAAGACAGTTCACACTAAATTGATTTCTGTTGTAGTACTTTGAATATTTTTGCTTTGTATCACCAACCACTGACATGATGTCCTCGTTTACATGGTTAACATCTAACTTCTCCCAAACACAAATATGAACCCATAGACCTCTTGGTTACAGTCCAAACTGTCAATCACCCCAGATGGGACTCGAACCCACAATCCCTGGCTTAGGAGGCCAGTGCCTTATCCATTAGGCCACTGGGGCACAAAATGCTACCTTTCCCCCAGTTTCGTACACATGCCGCATCAATATAAAGCAACAAAATGTCAAATGAATCTGAAACCTGTGCCTGAAACCTGCATGGCCACCACTGGGCTTTACGTAACACAACCTCACCAGTTCTGTTCACATCCAGACAGAATGTACAAAGCTGGTTGTTCTTGTATGTGCGGTGCTGTCCATGGCACTGAAGCAGAATACACAGATAGACAGAAAACAGCTTCTTGGCTTACTGTTGAAAGCAGCAGAAACTCACATGACTAAGCTTTCATAATAAGATGTGTACGACAAACGTGAAAGAGAAGCCCCATGTGTTGTTTTGTATCTAGGCTGTGAATGGCCCCACATGGGACTCAGACCTACAATAACTGGCTTAGGAGGCCAGTGGCTGATCCATTGTGTTCCTGGTTAGGGGCCCGGAGCACTCTCACTGTGCGAAAGAGACACTCATTGCATTCTATGCTATAAATTACCCCAGATGGGACTCGAACCCACAATCCCTGGCTTAGGAGGCCAGTGCCTTATCCATTAGGCCACTGGGGCTTCACCTCACTCTGATTTACCAATGTTGTCCACATACAGCCAAAAATGTAGTCTGTTTATATAGAAGTCTATGAGAAAATGACCCTACGTCCAATCTCTTGTGTCGTTTCTGGTTTAAACAACGGTCAAAATGCAAAGATCAAGGCTTCTAATCTGTAGCCCAAGGCAAGGCAAGTTTATTTATATAGCACTTTTCAACGCAAGGCAATTCAAAGTGCTTTACAAAAAAAATGAAAGACATTAAGCATTAAAAAAGAAAAGCTAATAAAATAAAGATTAAGGAAAAGTACATGGATAAAAGTTACAGTGCAGTCTAAAATATGAATAGTTCAATTAAACATTACAAGAAAAAGTACGTGGATAAAAGTTACAGTGCAGTTTAAGATGTGAATAGTTCAATTAAAAGCAGCGACAAAAAGAAAAGTCTTCTTGCTGGATTTGAAAGTAGTCAGAGTTGCAGCGGACCTGCAGGTTTCTGGGAGTCTGTTCCAGATACTTGGAGCATAATAACTGAACGCTGCTTCTCCATGTTTAGTTCTGACTCTGGGGACAGAAAGCTGACCAGTCCCTGAAGACCTGAGAGATCTGGAAGGTTCATCATTTAGCAGGAGGTCAGAAATGTATTTTGGGCCTAAACCATTCATCCATCCATCTTCTCCCGCTTATCCGTGGTCGGGTCTCGGGGGTAGCAGTTCCAGCAGAGAGCCCCAAACTTTCTTTTCCCTGGCGACATCAACCAGCTCTGACTGGGGGTCCCAAGGCGCTCCCAGGCCAGCGAAGAGACATAATCCCTCCACCTGGTCCTAGGTCTACCCCTTGGTCTCCTCCCAGCTGGACGTGCCTGGAACACCTCCCTAGGGAGGCGCCCAGGTGGCATCCTAACTAGGTGCCCGAACCACCTCAACTGGCTTCTTTCGACGCGAAGGAGGAGCGGCTCAACTCCGAGTCCCTCCCCCGGATGACTGAACTTCTCACCTTATCCCTAAGGGAGACGCCAGCCACCCTGCGGAGGAAACCCATCTCGGCCGCTTGTATCCGCGATCTCGTTCTTTCGGTCATGATCAAATAAATACAAAATATAATAAAATAAACATTAAGGTGCAGCGTTTCGATGAACTGAAATAATCTGTATTTGAAACTGTACTGTTCAAGTACTCACAAAACATAAACTATTAGTTTTGGGTTTTTAATTATTATTAAACTGTGAATATTCACTCAAATAAATACAAAATATAATAAAAATAAACATTAAGGTGCAGCTTTTCGATGAACTGAAATAATCTGTGTTTGAACTGTACTGTACTGTACCTGAGCAGCCAGTTTGACATTAGGACTTGCTTGTCATTGTATTTTCATGTTGTTTAAAGAAAGATGAACTTGTCCACATTGCTTACCGAAAGGGCAGATCAGCTGGCACTAACAATGTCTCCTGCTGTGGAGAACACCCTCTCTCTAGGGACAGAGGTAGCAGATACAGCCAGGTAGCGCTTTGCTAACATGGCAACATAAGGATATTTGCCGTTTGTAATAGCTTTGGCTCGGTCTGAAGTTTTTGCGAGTGGTGGAGGCTTACATGCTAGCGGGAGTTGGGTTTGCACTTCAGTCTTTTGGTACCGGTGATATTCACGTTCGGGTGATGCCTTTTCAAGAGTGTGCAAGCTTGATGTATTGCCAGCCGCGTAACCAATGTTAGTTGAACAATGCCGACAAACGGCTTTGGTTCGGTCCACCTGTCTTTGTCCGTCATCCTTGTACGTAACTGCGAAACCAAAATGTTCCCAAACCTGAGACTTCAATGATGCTGGAGGATTTTCGAGATCAACTTTATCTGCGTTCGCCATTTCGACAGTTCCTCAAATTACTGACTACATTTGAACGCATCCCTCTGACCAGCTCGTCCAATGAAATGACTTGCTCGCTCTATGACGCGTTGATCACAATGGGTGCAAATTACTCTGAATGCTGCGACGCAGCACCTGAGATTACTTCCAAGAAGTTCACGTTCTCAATTTTTTACGTTTAACGTTATATTTGTTCGGTACACACGTGTACCGAACCAAAGGGCCCGTACCGAATAATTTCGGTACGGGTACGTGTAACGTTACACCCCTACCGACCACTGACATGATGTCCTCAGTTACATCTTTAACATCTTACATCTTTCTCTTCCCAAAGACTAATATGAACCCATAGACCTCTTGGTTAGAGGCCCAGCTGTAAATCACCCCAGATGGGACTTGAACCCACAATCCCTGGCTTAGGAGGCCAGTGCCTTATCCATTAGGCCACTGGGGCATGAAAACTACAAATGTGTACCCGTTTCGTACACATACAGCACACAAAATGTGGTTTTAAATTAGGTAACAATGGCCTCGATTATCTTTCAACCTGTTGTGTCACTTCTGGTTCTTACTAAACCCCAGCCAGAATGCCAAACCCAAGACTTTTGAACTGTAAGTGGCAGAAAAAGAGATGAGGTGAGAGGACACCTTTCCACATGTGGTTCTCTCTCAACACAGTTCACACTAAATTGAGTTCTGTTGTGAACTTTGAATATTGTTGCTTTGCATCACCGACCACTGACATGATGTCCTCGTTTACATGGTTAACATCTAACATCTTTCTCTTCCCAAAGACTAATATGAACCCAAAGTCCTCTTGGTTACAGGCCAATTTGTCAATCACCCCAGATGGGACTTGAACCCACAATCCCTGGCTTAGGAGGCCAGTGCCTTATCCATTAGGCCACTGGGGCTCAAAATGCTACCTTTCCCCCAGTCTCGTACACATGCCGCATCAATATAAAGCAACAACATGTCAAATGAATCTGAAACCTGTGCCTGAAACCTGCATGGCCACCACTGGGCTTTACGTAACACAACCTCACCAGTTCTGTTCACATACAGACAGAATGTACAAAGCTGGTTGTTGTTGTATGTGCGGTGCTGTCCATGGCACTGAAGCAGAATACACAGATAGACAGAAAACAGCTTCTTGGCTTACTGTTGAAAGCAGCAGAAACTCACATGACTAAGCTTTCATAATAAGATGTGTACGACGATGGTGAAAGAGAAGCCCCAAGTTTTGTTTTGTATCTAGGCTGTGAATGGCCCCACATGGGACTCAGACCTACAATAACTGGCTTCGGAGGCCAGTGGCTGATCCATCGTGTTCCTGGTTAGGGGCCCGGAGCACTCTCACTGTGCAAAAGAGACACTCATTGCATTCTATGCTATAAATTACCCCAGATGGGACTCGAACCCACAATCCCTGGCTTAGGAGGCCAGTGCCTTATCCATTGGGCCACTGGGGCATGACAACCCACATGTTTACCACTTTTTTAGACATAAAGACAACATGTGTTTTGAAATGAATTAACAATGGCCTCGATTATCTTCCAACCTCTCCTGTCACTTTAGGTTCCTACAAAACATCCACCAAGATGCCAAACTCAAGGCTTTTGAACTCTCAGTGGTGAGATGAGGTGAGGGGACACCATTCCACATTTGGTTTCCTCTCAATAGAGTTTTCACTGAATTGAGATCTGTTCTAGTGCTAGTTTGATTCCAACCAACTGTGAATATGTTTGCGTTTTTTCACCGACCACTGACATGATGTCCTCATTTACATCTTTAACATCTAACATCTTTCTCTTCCCAAAGACTAATATGAACCCATAGACCTCTTGGTTAGAAACCCAGCTATAAATCACCCCAGATGGGACTCGAACCCACAATCCCTGGCTTAGGAGGCCAGTGCCTTATCCATTAGGCCACTGGGGCTTCACCTCACTCTGATTTACCAATGTTGTCCACATACAGCCAAAAATGTAGTCTATTTTTATAGAAGTCTATGAGAAAATGACCCTACGTCCAATCTCTTGTCCCGTTTCTGGTTTAAACAACGGTCAAAATGCAAAATTCAAGGCTTCTAATCTGTAGCCCAAATATTAACAGATGGCTTCATAGTGACTAGATCCATATACAGCAGGGATCACCAACTACATTTGTCCAAGGGCCGAAATGTAACCAAGAGACACTATCGCGGGCCAGCAATTTTTATATAGCCCAGAATTTTATAAATAGTATTCAGATTACTTTTGGAATACTTTCTTTTTCCATAACAGATGGGTATGTTTTGGTGAACAGGAGACACTTATTTTACTGTTTTCATGGCTTATCAAGAACTCAAACACAACATCTTGGTGTCATTCTGGACAGCTCTCTCATCTGCACCCCACATAAAAAACATCACCCGGACTGCATTCTTTGTACTGTCTTAAAACCTTTCCTTGGAATATGTTATGAATTGTAAGGTGTCCTTGGGTGCTTTGAAAGGCGCCCCTAAATAGAATGAATTATCATTATTATTTATTATCTGAAACGATGTAATAACTTTTAAAACTTTTTCCAGTCACTTCCCCCATGCATTCAGCAGCAGCAGGCCATTCACTTTGATTTGATCCCGTTATGAAATGTCATCATTTCGACAATAAAGAAATGCTACATAAACGTTATCTTGCACATTTATCTAACCATCTCCGTTTCTAACTTAATATATTTTAAAAGAGATCTCTCTCTCTCACTGCGTGCGGGGGCGGGGCCTCACAGACACGCTGCATCTCTCTGCTCACAGACATGCTGCAGCGCTGTGCAGTGTGCACACAGTTCTGCCGGTTATGAATATGACATTTTGTGAGGAAACTTTTCCTCCAATAAGTATTCCAAAATGTATTCACTTCAGGTTACGAAAGTAACTGTAATCAGATTACTCGTATTTCAAATGTAACGCCAGCTGAATACAGTTAGCCTACTTGATTTTTGTATTCTGATTACGTAACGCCGTTATGTTTTCCGTTACAACCCAACCCTGCTTCTAGGCCACTGTCCCGCAGCTCCTGCCTCTCTGTTGGACTCTGTCGCAGCGGGGCTATTGTTGTGGTGCGGAGCGCATTAACCAGACTCTTCACAACGAAGGATCACTTCTTCTTCAGGGGAGGGAAGGTTTCGCAGTACGCAGTCTACTGTCCCGCAGCTGCTGCCTCTCTGTTGGACTCCGGTACTGCACCTTACTCATGAGACGTTGTAAACAAAGAAATGGGTGGGGGGCGAACGCAGTAACCACTCCGCCAACGCCACAGTCACTCCCGTCGTGCGGGCCGGATGAGAATGTCTGGCGGGCCGGATGTGGCCCGCGGGCCGCCAGTTGGTGGTCACTGATATACAGTTTGTCCACTGAATTGAGTTCTATTTTGATGCGTGTTTGGTTTGAGCCCTTTCCACATGTGGTTCTCTCTCAACACAGTTCGCACTAAGTTCAGTTCTGTTGTGTACTTTGAATCTTTTTGTATCACCAACCACTGACATGATGTCCTCGTTTACATGGTTAACATCTAACTTCTCCCAAACACAAATATGAACCCATAGACCTCTTTGTTACAGTCCAAACTGTCAATCACCCCAGATGGGACTTGAACCCACAATCCCTGGCTTCGGAGGCCAGTGCCTTATCCATTAGGCCACTGGGGCTTTACCTCACTCTGATTTACCAATGTTGTCCACATAATGCTACCTTTCCCCCAGTTTCAGTTTTGCAACAAAATGTCAAATGAATCTGAAACCTGTGCCTGAAACCTGCATGGCCACCACTGGGCTTTACGTAACACAACGTCACCAGTTTCTGTTCACATACAGACAGAATGTACAAAGCTGTTTGTTGTTGTATGTGCGGTGCTGTCCATGGCACTGAAGCAGAATACACAGATAGACAGAAAACAGCTTCTTGGCTTACTGTTGAAAGCAGCAGAAACTCACATGACTAAGCTTTCATAATAAGATGTGTACGACGATGGTGAAAGAGAAGCCCCAAGTTTTGTTTTGTATCTAGGCTGTGAATGGCCCCACCACTGGGGCTTCACCTCACTCTGATTTACCAATGTTGTCCACATACAGCCAACAATGTAATCTATTTATATAGAAGTCTATGAGAAAATGACCCTCCGTCCAATCTCTTGTCCCGTTTCTGGTTTAAACAACGGTCAAAATGCAAAACTCAAGGCTTCTAATCTGTAGCCCAAATATTAACAGATGGCTTCATAGTGACTAGATCCATATACAGCAGGGATCACCAACTACATTTGTCCAAGGGCCGAAATGTAACCAAGAGACACTATCGCGGGCCAGCAATTTTTATATAGCCCAGAATTTTATAAATAGTATTCAGATTACTTTGGAATACTTTCTTTTTCCATAACAGATGGGTATGTTTTGGTGAACAGGAGACACTTATTTTACTGTTTTCATGGCTTATCAAGAACTCAAACACAACATCTTGGTGTCATTCTGGACAGCTCTCTCATCTGCACCCACATAAAAAACATCACCCGGACTGCATTCTTTGTACTGTCTTAAAACCTTTCCTTGGAATATGTTATGAATTGTAAGGTGCTTTGAAAGGCGCCCCTAAATAGAATGAATTATCATTATTATTTATTATCTGAAACGATGTAATAACTTTTAAAACTTTTTCCAGTCACTTGCCCCATGATGCATTCAGCAGCAGCAGGCCATTCATTTTGATTTCATCCCGTTATACATGTCATCATTTCGACAATAAAGAAATGCTACATAAACGTTATCTTGCACATTTTATCTAACCATCTCCGTTTCTAACTTTCAATATATTTTAAAAGAGATCTCTCTCTCTCATCTGCGTGCGGGGGCGGGGCCTCACAGACACGCTGCATCTCTCTCTCGCTCACAGACACGCTGCAGCGCCGTGCAGTGTGCACACAGTTCTGCCGGTAATGAATATTACATTTTGTGAGGAAACTTTTCCACCAATAATTCCAATAAGTATTCCAAAATGTATTCACTTCAGGTTACGAAAGTAACTGTAATCAGATTACTCGTATTTCAAATGTAACGCCAGCTGAATACAGTTAGCCTACTTGATTTTTGTATTCTGATTACGTAACGCCGTTATGTTTTCCGTTACAACCCAACCCTGCTTCTAGGCCACTGTCCCGCAGCTCCTGCCTCTCTGTTGGACTCTGTCGCAGCGGGGCTACTGCTGTGGTGCGGAGCGCATTAACCAGACTCTTCACAACGAAGGATCACTTCTTCTTCAGGGGAGGGAAGGTTTCGCAGTACGCAGTCTACTGTCCCGCAGCTGCTGCCTCTCTGTTAGACTCCGGTACTGCACCTTACTCACGAGACGTTGTAAACAAAGAAATGGGTGGGGGGCGAACGCAGTAACCACTCCGCCAACGCCACAGTCACCCCCGTCGTGCGGGCCGGATGAGAATGTCTGGCGGGCCGGATGTGGCCCGCGGGCCGCCAGTTGGTGGTCACTGATATACAGTTTGTCCACTGAATTGAGTTCTATTTTGATGCGTGTTTGGTTTGAGCCCTTTCCACATGTGGTTCTCTCTCAATACAGTTCGCACTACATTGAGTTCTGTTGGAGTACTTTGAATCTTTTTGCTTTTTATCACCGACTACTGACATGATGTCCTCGTTTACATGGTTAACACTAACCTCTAACTCTTCTCAAACACTTATATGAACCCATAGACCTCTTGGTTATAGGCCCAGCTGTCAATCATCCCAGATGGGACTTGAACCCACAATCCCTGGCTTAGGAGGCCAGTGCCTTATCCATTAGGCCACTGGGGCATGAAAACTACAAATATGTACCCGTTTCGTACACATACAGCACACACAATGTGGTTTTAAATTAGGTAACAATGGCCTCGATTATCTTTCAACCTGTTGTGTCACTTCTGGTTCTTACTAAACCCCAGCCAGAATGCCAAACCCAAGACTTTTGAACTGTAAGTGGCAGAAAAAGAGATGAGGTGAGAGGACACCTTTCCACATGTGGTTCTCTCTCAACACAGTTCACACTAAATTGAGTTCTGTTGTAGTACTTTGAATCTTTTTGCTTTTTATCACCGACCACTGACATGATGTCCTCGTTTACATGGTTAACATCTAACATCTTTCTCTTCCCAAAGACTAATATGAACCCAAAGTCCTCTTGGTTACAGGCCAATTTGTCAATCACCCCAGATGGGACTTGAACCCACAATCCCTGGCTTAGGAGGCCAGTGCCTTATCCATTAGGCCACTGGGGCTTCACCTCACTCTGATTTACCAATGTTGTCCACATAATGCTACCTTTCCCCCAGTTTCGTACACATGCCGCATCCATATAAAGCAACAACATGTCAAATGAATCTGAAACCTGTGCCTGAAACCTGCATGGCCACCACTGGGCTTTACGTAACACAACCTCACCAGTTCTGTTCACATACAGACAGAATGTACAAAGCTGGTTGTTGTTGTATGTGCGGTGCTGTCCATGGCACTGAAGCAGAATACACAGATAGACAGAAAACAGCTTCTTGGCTTACTGTTGAAAGCAGCAGAAACTCACATGACTAAGCTTTCATAATAAGATGTGTACGACGATCGTGAAAGAGAAGCCCCATGTTTTGTTTTGTATCTAGGCTGTGAATGGCCCCACATGGGACTCAGACCTACACTAACTGGCTTAGGAGGCCAGTGCCTTATCCATCGTGTTCCTGGTTAGGGGCCCGGTACACTCTCACTGTGCGAAAGAGACACTCAGTGCATTCTATGCTATAAATTACCCCAGATGGGACTCGAACCCACAATCCCTGGCTTAGGAGGCCAGTGCCTTATCCATTGGGCCACTGGGGCTTCACCTCACTCTGATTTACCAATGTTGTCCACATACAGCCAACAATGTAATCTATTTATATAGAAGTCTATGAGAAAATGACCCTCCGTCCAATCTCTTGTCCCGTTTCTGGTTTAAACAACGGTCAAAATGCAAAACTCAAGGCTTCTAATCTGTAGCCCAAATATTAACAGATGGCTTCATAGTGACTAGATCCATATACAGCAGGGATCACCAACTACATTTGTCCAAGGGCCGAAATGTAACCAAGAGACACTATCGCGGGCCAGCAATTTTTATATAGCCCAGAATTTTATAAATAGTATTCAGATTACTTTTGGAATACTTTCTTTTTCCATAACAGATGGGTATGTTTTGGTGAACAGGAGACACTTATTTTACTGTTTTCATGGCTTATCAAGAACTCAAACACAACATCTTGGTGTCATTCTGGACAGCTCTCTCATCTGCACCCACATAAAAAACATCACCCGGACTGCATTCTTTGTACCGTCTTAAAACCTTTCCTTGGAATATGTTATGAATTGTAAGGTGTCCTTGGGTGCTTTGAAAGGCGCCCCTAAATAGAATGAATTATCATTATTATTTATTATCTGAAACGATGTAATAACTTTTAAAACTTTTTCCAGTCACTTCCCCCATGCATTCAGCAGCAGCAGGCCATTCACTTTGATTTCATCCCGTTATGAATGTCATCATTTCGACAATAAAGAAATGCTACATAAACGTTATCTTGCACATTTTATCTAACCATCTCCGTTTCTAACTTAATATATTTTAAAAGAGATCTCTCTCTCTCACTGCGTGCGGGGGCGGGGCCTCACAGACACGCTGCATCTCTCTGCTCACAGACATGCTGCAGCGCTGTGCAGTGTGCACACAGTTCTGCCGGTAATGAATATTACATTTTGTGAGGAAACTTTTCCACCAATAAGTATTCCAAAATGTATTCACTTCAGGTTACGAAAGTAACTGTAATCAGATTACTCGTATTTCAAATGTAACGCCAGCTGAATACAGTTAGCCTACTTGATTTTTGTATTCTGATACGTAACGCCGTTATGTTTTCCGTTACAACCCAACCCTGCTTCTAGGCTACTGTCCCGCAGCTCCAGCCTCTCTGTTGGACTCTGTCGCAGCGGGGCTACTGCTGTGGTGCGGAGCGCATTAACCAGACTCTTCACAACGAAGGATCACTTCTTCTTCAGGGGAGGGAAGGTTTCGCAGTACGCAGTCTACTGTCCCGCAGCTGCTGCCTCTCTGTTAGACTCCGGTACTGCACCTTACTCACGAGACGTTGTAAACAAAGAAATGGGTGGGGGGCGAACGCAGTAACCACTCCGCCAACGCCACAGTCACCCCCGTCGTGCGGGCCGATGAGAATGTCTGGCGGGCCGGATGTGGCCCACGGGCCGCCAGTTGGTGGTCACTGATATACAGTTTGTCCACTGAATTGAGTTCTATTTGATGCGTGTTTGGTTTGAGCCCTTTCCACATGTGGTTCTCTCTCAATACAGTTCGCACTACATTGAGTTCTGTTGGAGTACTTTGAATCTTTTGCTTTTTATCACCGACCACTGACATGATGTCCTCGTTTACATGGTTAACACTAACCTCTAACTCTTCTCAAACACTTACATGAACCTATAGACCTCTTGGTTATAGGCCCAGCTGTCAATCATCCCAGATGGGACTTGAAACCCACAATCCCTGGCTTAGGAGGCCAGTGCCTTATCCATTAGGCCACTGGGGCATGAAACTACAAATATGTACCCGTTCGTACACATACAGCACACACAATGTGGTTTTAAATTAGGTAACAATGGCCTCGATTATCTTTCAACCTGTTGTGTCACTTCTGGTTCTTACTAAACCCCAGCCAGAATGCCAAACCCAAGGCTTTTGAACTGTAAGTGGCAGAAAAAGAGATGAGGTGAGAGGACACCTTTCCACATGTGGTTTCTCTCTCAACACAGTTCACACTAAATTGAGTTCTGTTGTGAACTTTGAATCTTTTTGCTTTTTATCACCGACCAGTGACATGATGTCCTCGTTTACATGGTTAACATCTAACATCTTTCTCTTCCCAAAGACTAATATGAACCCAAAGTCCTCTTGGTTACAGGCCAATTTGTCAATCACCCCAGATGGGACTTGAACCCACAATCCCTGGCTTAGGAGGCCAGTGCCTTATCCATTAGGCCACTGGGGCTTCAACCTCACTCTGATTTTACTCAATGTTGTCCACATAATGCTACCTTTCCCCCAGTTTCAGTTTTGCAACAAAATGTCAAATGAATCTGAAAACCTGTGGCCTGAAACCTGCATGGCCACCACTGGGCTTTACGTAACACAACCTCACCAGTTTCTGTTCACATACAGACAGAATGTACAAAGCTGGTTGTTGTTGTATGTGCGGTGCTGTCCATGGCACTGAAGCAGAATACATAGATAGACAGAAAACAGCTTCTTGGCCTACTGTTGAAAGCAGCAGAAACTCACATGACTAAGCTTTCATAATAAGATGTGTACGACGATCGTGAAAGAGAAGCCCCAAGCTTGGTTTTGTATCTAGGCTGTGAATGGCCCCACATGGGACTCAGACCTACAATAACTGGCTTAGGAGGCCAGTGGCTGATCCATCGTGTTCCTGGTTAGGGGCCCGGAGCACTTCTCACTGTGCAATAAAGAGACACTTCATTGCAATTTCTATGCTATAAAATTACCCCAGAGGGACTCGAACCCACAATCCCTGGCTTAGGAGGCCAGTGCCTTATCCATTGGGCCACTGGGGCATGACAACCCACATGTTTACCACTTTTTTAGACATTAAAGACAACATGTGTTTTGAAATGAATTAACAATGGCCTCGATTATCTTCCAACCTCTCCTGTCACTTTAGGTTCCTACAAAACATCCACCAAGATGCCAAACTCAAGGCTTTTGAACTCTCAGTGGTGAGATGAGGTGAGGGGACACCATTCCACATTTGGTTTCCTCTCAATAGAGTTTTCACTGAATTGAGATCTGTTCTAGTGCTAGTTTGATTCCAACCAACTGTGAATATGTTTGCGTTTTTTCACCGACCACTGACATGATGTCCTCATTTACATCTTTAACATCTAACATCTTTCTCTTCCCAAAGACTAATATGAACCCATAGACCTCTTGGTTAGAAGCCCAGCTGTAAATCACCCCAGATGGGACTCGAACCCACAATCCCTGGCTTAGGAGGCCAGTGCCTTATCCATTAGGCCACTGGGGCTTCACCTCACTCTGATTTACCAATGTTGTCCACATACAGCCAAAAATGTAGTCTATTTATATAGAAGTCTATGAGAAAATGACCCTACGTCCAATCTCTTGTGTCGTTTCTGGTTTAAAAACGGTCAAAATGCAAAACTCAAGGCTTCTAATCTGTAGCCCAAATATTACCAGATGGCTTCATAGTGACTAGATCCATATACAGTTTGTCCACTGAATTGAGTTCTGCTTTGATGCTTGTTTGGTTTGAGCCCTTTCCACATGTGGTTCTCTCTCAATACAGTTCGCACTAAGTTCAGTTCTGTTGTGTACTTTGAATCTTTTTGTATCACACGACCACTGACATGATGTCCTCGTTTACATGGTTAACATCTAACTTCTCCCAAACACAAATATGAACCCATAGACCTCTTTGTTACAGTCCAAACTGTCAATCACCCCAGATGGGACTTGAACCCACAATCCCTGGCTTCGGAGGCCAGTGCCTTATCCATTAGGCCACTGGGGCTTTACCTCACTCTGATTTACCAATGTTGTCCACATAATGCTACCTTTCCCCCAGTTTCAGTTTTGCAACAAAATGTCAAATGAATCTGAAACCTGTGCCTGAAACCTGCATGGCCACCACTGGGCTTTACGTAACACAACCTCACCAGTTCTGTTCACATACAGACAGAATGTACAAAGCTGGTTGTTGTTGTATGTGCGGTGCTGTCCATGGCACTGAAGCAGAATACACAGATAGACAGAAAACAGCTTCTTGGCTTACTGTTGAAAGCAGCAGAAACTCACATGACTAAGCTTTCATAATAAGATGTGTACGACGATCGTGAAAGAGAAGCCCCAAGTTTTGTTTTGTATCTAGGCTGTGAATGGCCCCACATGGGACTCAGACCTACAATAACTGGCTTCGGAGGCCAGTGGCTGATCCATCGTGTTCCTGGTTAGGGGCCCGGAGCACTCTCACTGTGCAAAAGAGACACTCATTGCATTCTATGCTATAAATTACCCCAGATGGGACTCGAACCCACAATCCCTGGCTTAGGAGGCCAGTGCCTTATCCATTGGGCCACTGGGGCATGACAACCCACATGTTTACCACTTTTTTAGACATAAAGACAACATGTGTTTTGAAATGAATTAACAATGGCCTCGATTATCTTCCAACCTCTCCTGTCACTTTAGGTTCCTACAAAACATCCACCAAGATGCCAAACTCAAGGCTTTTGAACTCTCAGTGGTGAGATGAGGTGAGGGGACACCATTCCACATTTGGTTTCCTCTCAATAGAGTTTGCACTGAATTGAGATCTGTTCTAGTGCTAGTTTGATTCCAACCAACTGTGAATATGTTTGCGTTTTTTCACCACCGACCACTGACATGATGTCCTCATTTACATCTTTAACATCTAACATCTTTCTCTTCCCAAAGACTAATATGAACCCATAGACCTCTTGGTTAGAAGCCCAGCTATAAATCACCCCAGATGGGACTCGAACCCACAATCCCTGGCTTAGGAGGCCAGTGCCTTATCCATTAGGCCACTGGGGCTTCACCTCACTCTGATTTACCAATGTTGTCCACATACAGCCAACAATGTAGTCTATTTTTATAGAAGTCTATGAGAAAATGACCCTCCGTCCAATCTCTTGTCCCGTTTCTGGTTTAAACAACGGTCAAAATGCAAAACTCAAGGCTTCTAATCTGTAGCCCAAATATTAACAGATGGCCTCATAGTGACTAGATCCATATTCAGTTTGTCCACTGAATTGAGCCCTTTTCACATGTGGTTCTCTCTCAAGACAGTTCACACTAAATTGATTTCTGTTGTGTACTTTGAATATTTTTGCTTTGTATCACCAACCACTGACAAGATGTCCTCATTTACATTGTTAACATCTCCCAAACACTAATATGAACCCATAGACCTCTTGGTTACAGTCCAAACTGTCAATCACCCCAGATGGGACTCGAACCCACAATCCCTGGCTTAGGAGGCCAGTGCCTTATCCATTAGGCCACTGGGGCTTCACTCACTCTGATTTACCAATGTTGTCCACATAATGCTACCTTTCCCCCAGTTTCAGTTTTGCAACAAAATGTCAAATGAATCTGAAACCTGTGCCTGAAACCTGCATGGCCACCACTGGGCTTTACGTAACACAACCTCACCAGTTCTGTTCACATACAGACAGAATGTACAAAGCTGGTTGTTGTTGTATGTGCGGTGCTGTCCATGGCACTGAAGCAGAATACACAGATAGACAGAAAACAGCTTCTTGGCTTACTGTTGAAAGCAGCAGAAACTCACATGACTAAGCTTTCATAATAAGATGTGTACGACGATCGTGAAAGAGAAGCCCCAAGTTTGTTTTGTATCTAGGCTGTGAATGGCCCCACATGGGACTCAGACCTACAATAACTGGCTTCGGAGGCCAGTGGCTGATCCATCGTGTTCCTGGTTAGGGGCCCGGAGCACTCTCACTGTGCAAAAGAGACACTCATTGCATTCTATGCTATAAATTACCCCAGATGGGACTCGAACCCACAATCCCTGGCTTAGGAGGCCAGTGCCTTATCCATTGGGCCACTGGGGCATGACAACCCACATGTTTACCACTTTTTTAGACATAAAGACAACATGTGTTTTGAAATGAATTAACAATGGCCTCGATTATCTTCCAACCTCTCCTGTCACTTTAGGTTCCTACAAAACATCCACCAAGATGCCAAACTCAAGGCTTTTGAACTCTCAGTGGTGAGATGAGGTGAGGGGACACCATTCCACATTTGGTTTCCTCTCAATAGAGTTTGCACTGAATTGAGATCTGTTCTAGTGCTAGTTTGATTCCAACCAACTGTGAATATGTTTGCGTTTTTTCACCGACCACTGACATGATGTCCTCATTTACATCTTTAACATCTAACATCTTTCTCTTCCCAAAGACTAATATGAACCCATAGACCTCTTGGTTAGAAGCCCAGCTATAAATCACCCCAGATGGGACTCGAACCCACAATCCCTGGCTTAGGAGGCCAGTGCCTTATCCATTAGGCCACTGGGGCTTCACCTCACTCTGATTTACCAATGTTGTCCACATACAGCCAACAATGTAGTCTATTTTATAGAAGTCTATGAGAAAATGACCCTCCGTCCAATCTCTTGTCCCGTTTCTGGTTTAAACAACGGTCAAAATGCAAAACTCAAGGCTTCTAATCTGTAGCCCAAATATTAACAGATGGCCTCATAGTGACTAGATCCATATTCAGTTTGTCCACTGAATTGAGCCCTTTTCACATGTGGTTCTCTCTCAAGACAGTTCACACTAAATTGATTTCTGTTGTGTACTTTGAATATTTTTGCTTTGTATCACCAACCACTGACAAGATGTCCTCATTTACATTGTTAACATCTCCCAAACACTAATATGAACCCATAGACCTCTTGGTTACAGTCCAAACTGTCAATCACCCAGATGGGACTCGAACCCACAATCCCTGGCTTAGGAGGCCAGTGCCTTATCCATTAGGCCACTGGGGCTTCACCTCACTCTGATTTACCAATGTTGTCCACATAATGCTACCTTTCCCCCAGTTTCAGTTTTGCAACAAAATGTCAAATGAATCTGAAACCTGTGCCTGAAACCTGCATGGCCACCACTGGGCTTTACGTAACACAACCTCACCAGTTCTGTTCACATACAGACAGAATGTACAAAGCTGGTTGTTGTTGTATGTGCGGTGCTGTCCATGGCACTGAAGCAGAATACATAGATAGACAGAAAACAGCTTCTTGGCCTACTGTTGAAAGCAGCAGAAACTCACATGGACTAAGCTTTCATAATAAGATGTGTACGACGATCGTGAAAGAGAAGCCCCAAGCTTTGTTTTGTATCTAGGCTGTGAATGGCCCCACATGGGACTCAGACCTACAATAACTGGCTTAGGAGGCCAGTGGCTGATCCATCGTGTTCCTGGTTAGGGCCCGGAGCACTCTCACTGTGCAAAAGAGACACTCATTGCATTCTATGCTATAAATTACCCCAGATGGGACTCGAACCCACAATCCCTGGCTTAGGAGGCCAGTGCCTTATCCATTGGGCCACTGGGGCATGACAACCCACATGTTTACCACTTTTTTAGACATAAAGACAACATGTGTTTTTGAAATGAATTAACAATGGCCTCGATTATCTTCCAACCTCTCCTGTCACTTTAGGTTCCTACAAAACATCCACCAAGATGCCAAACTCAAGGCTTTTGAACTCTCAGTGGTGAGATGAGGTGAGGGGACACCATTCCACATTTGGTTTCCTCTCAATAGAGTTTTCACTGAATTGAGATCTGTTCTAGTGCTAGTTTGATTCCAACCAACTGTGAATATGTTTGCGTTTTTTCACCGACCACTGACATGATGTCCTCATTACATCTTTAACATCTAACATCTTTCTCTTCCCAAAGACTAATATGAACCCATAGACCTCTTGGTTAGAAGCCCAGCTGTAAATCACCCAGATGGGACTCGAACCCACAATCCCTGGCTTAGGAGGCCAGTGCCTTATCCATTAGGCACTGGGGCTTCACCTCACTCTGATTTACCAATGTTGTCCACATACAGCCAAAAATGTAGTCTATTTATATAGAAGTATATGAGAAAATGACCCTACGTCCAATCTCTTGTGTCGTTTCTGGTTTTAAACAACCGGTCCAAAATGCAAAACTCAAGGCTTCTAATCTGTAGCCCAAATATTACCAGATGGCTTCATAGTGACTAGATCCATATACAGTTTGGTCCACGAATTGAGTTCTGCTTGATGCTTGTTTGGTTTGAGCCCTTTCCACATGTGGTTCTCTCTCAATACAGTTCGCACTAAGTTTCAGTTCTGTTGTGTACTTTGAATCTTTTTGTATCACCGACCACTGACATGATGTCCTCGTTTACATGGTTAACATCTAACTTCTCCAAACACAAATATGAACCCATAGACCTCTTTGTTACAGTCCAAACTGTCAATCACCCCAGATGGGACTTGAACCCACAATCCCTGGCTTCGGAGGCCAGTGCCTTATCCATTAGGCCACTGGGCTTTACCTCACTCTGATTTACCAATGTTGTCCACATAATGCTACCTTTCCCCCAGTTTCAGTTTTGCAACAAAATGTCAAATGAATCTGAAACCTGTGCCTGAAACCTGCATGGCCACCACTGGGCTTTACGTAACACAACCTCACCAGTTCTGTTCACATACAGACAGAATGTACAAAGCTGGTTGTTGTTGTATGTGCGGTGCTGTCCATGGCACTGAAGCAGAATACACAGATAGACAGAAAACAGCTTCTTGGCTTACTGTTGAAAGCAGCAGAAACTCACATGACTAAGCTTTCATAATAAGATGTGTACGACGATGGTGAAAGAGAAGCCCCAAGTTTTGTTTTGTATCTAGGCTGTGAATGGCCCCACATGGGACTCAGACCTACAATAACTGGCTTCGGAGGCCAGTGGCTGATCCATCGTGTTCCTGGTTAGGGGCCCGGAGCACTCTCACTGTGCAAAAGAGACACTCATTGCATTCTATGCTATAAATTACCCCAGATGGGACTCGAACCCACAATCCCTGGCTTAGGAGGCAGTGCCTTATCCATTGGACCACTGGGGCATGACAACCCACATGTTTACCACTTTTTTAGACATAAAGACAACATGTGTTTTGAAATGAATTAACAATGGCCTCGATTATCTTCCAACCTCTCCTGTCACTTAGGTTCCTACAAAACATCCACCAAGATGCCAAACTCAAGGCTTTTGAACTCTCAGTGGTGAGATGAGGTGAGGGGACACCATTCCACATTTGGTTTCCTCTCAATAGAGTTTCACTGAATGAGATCTGTTCTAGTGCTAGTTTGATTCCAACCAAACTGTGAATATGTTTGCGTTTTTTCACCGACCACTGACATGATGTCCTCATTTACATCTTAACATCTAACATCTTTCTCTTCCCAAGACTAATATGAACCCATAGACCTCTTGGTTAGAAGCCCGCTGTAAATCACCCCAGATGGGACTCGAACCCACAATCCCTGGCTTAGGAGGCCAGTGCCTTATCCATTAGGCACTGGGGCTTCACCTCACTCTGATTTACCAATGTTGTCCACATACAGCCAAAAATGTAGTCTATTTATATAGAAGTCTATGAGAAAATGACCCTACGTCCAATCTCTTGTGTCGTTTCTGGTTTAAACAACGGTCAAAATGCAAAACTCAAGGCTTCTAATCTGTAGCCCAAATATTACCAGATGGCTTCATAGTGACTAGATCCATATACAGTTTGTCCACTGAATTGAGTTCTGCTTTGATGCTTGTTTGGTTGAGCCCTTTCCACATGTGGTTCTCTCTCAATACAGTTCGCACTAAGTTCAGTTCTGTTGTGTACTTTGAATCTTTTTGTATCACCGACCACTGACATGATGTCCTCGTTTACATGGTTAACATCTAACTTCTCCCAAACACAAATATGAAACCCATAGACCTCTTTGTTACAGTCCAAACTGTCAATCACCCCAGATGGGACTTGAACCCCAATCCCTGGCTTCGGAGGCCAGTGCCTTATCCATTAGGCCACTGGGGCTTTACCTCACTCTGATTTACCAATGTTGTCCACATAATGCTACCTTTCCCCCAGTTTCAGTTTTGCAACAAAATGGTCAAATGAATCTGAAACCTGTGCCTGAAACCTGCATGGCCACCACTGGGCTTTACGTAACACAACCTCACCAGTTCTGTTCACATACAGACAGAATGTACAAAGCTGGTTGTTGTTGTATGTGCGGTGCTGTCCATGGCACTGAAGCAGAATACACAGATAGACAGAAAACAGCTTCTTGGCTTACTGTTGAAAGCAGCAGAAAACTCACATGACTAAGCTTTCATAATAAGATGTGTACGACGATCGTGAAAGAGAAGCCCCAAGTTTTGTTTTGTATCTAGGCTGTGAATGGCCCCACATGGGACTCAGACCTACAATAACTGGCTTCGGAGGCCAGTGGCTGATCCATCGTGTTCCTGGTTAGGGACCCGGAGCACTCTCACTGTGCAAAAGAGACACTCATTGCATTCTATGCTATAAATTACCCCAGATGGGACTCGAACCCACAATCCCTGGCTTAGGAGGCCAGTGCCTTATCCATTGGGCCACTGGGGCATGACAACCCACATGTTTACCACTTTTTTAGACATAAAGACAACATGTGTTTTGAAATGAATTAACAATGGCCTCGATTATCTTCCAACCTCTCCTGTCACTTTAGGTTCCTACAAAACATCCACCAAGATGCCAAACTCAAGGCTTTTGAACTCTCAGTGGTGAGATGAGGTGAGGGGACACCATTCCACATTTGGTTTCCTCTCAATAGAGTTTTCACTGAATTGAGATCTGTTCTAGTGCTAGTTTGATTCCAACCAACTGTGAATATGTTTGCGTTTTTTCACCGACCACTGACATGATGTCCTCATTTACATCACCTCACTCTGATTTACCACTTTTGTCCACATACAGCCAAAAATGTCGTCTATTTATATAGAAGTCTATGAGAAAATGACCCTACGTCCAATCTCTTGTCCCGTTTTCTGGTTTAAACAACGGTCAAAATGCAAAACTCAAGGCTTCTAATCTGTAGCCCAAATATTAACAGATGGCTTCATAGTGACTAGATCCATATACAGCAGGGATCACCAACTACATTTGTCCAAGGGCCGAAATGTAACCAAGAGACACTATCGCGGGCCAGCAATTTTTATATAGCCCAGAATTTTATAAATAGTATTCAGATTACTTTTGGAATACTTTCTTTTTCCATAACAGATGGGTATGTTTTGGTGAACAGGAGACACTTATTTTACTGTTTTCATGGCTTATCAAGAACTCAAACACAACATCTTGGTGTCATTCTGGACAGCTCTCTCATCTGCACCCCACATAAAAAACATCACCCGGACTGCATTCTTTGTACTGTCTTAAACCTTTCCTTGGAATATGTTATGAATTGTAAGGTGTCCTTGGGTGCTTTGAAAGGCGCCCCTAAATAGAATGAATTATCATTATTATTTATTATCTGAAACGATGTAATAACTTTTAAAACTTTTTCCAGTCACTTCCCCCATGCATTCAGCAGCAGCAGGCCATTCACTTTGATTTCATCCCGTTATACATGTCATCATTTCGACAATAAAGAAATGCTACATAAACGTTATCTTGCACATTTTATCTAACCATCTCCGTTTCTAACTTAATATATTTTAAAAGAGATCTCTCTCTCTCACTGCGTGCGGGGGCGGGGCCTCACAGACACGCTGCATCTCTCTGCTCACAGACATGCTGCAGCGCTGTGCAGTGTGCACACAGTTCTGCCGGTTATGAATATGACATTTTGTGAGGAAACTTTTCCTCCAATAAGTATTCCAAAATGTATTCACTTCAGGTTACGAAAGTAACTGTAATCAGATTACTCGTATTTCAAATGTAACGCCAGCTGAATACAGTTAGCCTACTTGATTTTTGTATTCTGATTACGTAACGCCGTTATGTTTTCCGTTACAACCCAACCCTGCTTCTAGGCCACTGTCCCGCAGCTCCAGCCTCTCTGTTGGACTCTGTAGCAGCGGGGCTACTGCTGTGGTGCGGAGCGCATTAACCAGACTCTTCACAACGAAGGATCACTTCTTCTTCAGGGGAGGGAAGGTTTCGCAGTACGCAGTCTACTGTCCCGCAGCTGCTGCCTCTCTGTTAGACTCCGGTACTGCACCTTACTCACGAGACGTTGTAAACAAAGAAATGGGTGGGGGGCGAACGCAGTAACCACTCCGCCAACGCCACAGTCACCCCCGTCGTGCGGGCCGGATGAGAATGTCTGGCGGGCCGGATGTGGCCCGCGGGCCGCCAGTTGGTGGTCACTGATATACAGTTTGTCCACTGAATTGAGTTCTATTTTGATGCGTGTTTGGTTTGAGCCCTTTCCACATGTGGTTCTCTCTCAATACAGTTCACACTACATTGAGTTCTGTTGGAGTACTTTGAATCTTTTTGCTTTTTATCACCGACTACTGACATGATGTCCTCGTTTACATGGTTAACACTAACCTCTAACTCTTCTCAAACACTTATATGAACCCATAGACCACTTGGTTATAGGCCCAGCTGTCAATCATCCCAGATGGGACTTGAACCCACAATCCCTGGCTTAGGAGGCCAGTGCCTTATCCATTAGGCCACTGGGGCATGAAAACTACAAATATGTACCCGTTTCGTACACATACAGCACACACAATGTGGTTTTAAATTAGGTAACAATGGCCTCGATTATCTTTCAACCTGTTGTGTCACTTCTGGTTCTTACTAAACCCCAGCCAGAATGCCAAACCCAAGACTTTTGAACTGTAAGTGGCAGAAAAAGAGATGAGGTGAGAGGACACCTTTCCACATGTGGTTCTCTCTCAACACAGTTCACACTAAATTGAGTTCTGTTGTAGTACTTTGAATCTTTTTGCTTTTTATCACCGACCACTGACATGATGTCCTCGTTTACATGGTTAACATCTAACATCTTTCTCTTCCCAAAGACTAATATGAACCCAAAGTCCTCTTGGTTACAGGCCAATTTGTCAATCACCCCAGATGGGACTTGAACCCACAATCCCTGGCTTAGGAGGCCAGTGCCTTATCCATTAGGCCACTGGGGCTTCACCTCACTCTGATTTACCAATGTTGTCCACATAATGCTACCTTTCCCCCAGTTTCGTACACATGCCGCATCCATATAAAGCAACAACATGTCAAATGAATCTGAAACCTGTGCCTGAAACCTGCATGGCCACCACTGGGCTTTACGTAACACAACCTCACCAGTTCTGTTCACATACAGACAGAATGTACAAAGCTGTTTGTTGTTTTCTGTGCGGTGCTGTCCATGGCACTGAAGCAGAATACACAGATAGACAGAAAACAGCTTCTTGGCCTTCTGTTGAAAGCAGCAGAAACTCACATGACTAAGCTTTCATAATAAGATGTGTACGACGATCGTGAAAGAGAAGCCCCATGTTTTGTTTTGTATCTAGGCTGTGAATGGCCCCAAATGGGACTCAGACCTACAATAACTGGCTTAGGAGGCCAGTGGCTGATCCATTGTGTTCCTGGTTAGGGGCCCGGAGCACTCTCACTGTGCGAAAGAGAGACTCATTGCATTCTATGCTATAAATCACCCCAGATGGGACTCGAACCCACAATCCCTGGCTTAGGAGGCCAGTGCCTTATCCATTAGGCCACTGGGGCTTCACCTCACTCTGATTTACCACTTTTGTCCACATACATCCAAAAATGTAGTCTATTTATATAGAAGTCTATGAGAAAATGACCCTACGTCCAATCTCTCGTGTCTTCTGGTTTAAACAACGGTCAAAATGCAAAACTCAAGGCTTCTAATCTGTAGCCCAAATATTACCAGATGGCTTCATAGTGACTAGATCCATATACAGTTTGTGCACTGAATTGAGTTCTGTTTTGATGCTTGTTTGGTTTGAGCCCTTTCCACATGTGGTTCTCTCTCAATACAGTTCGCACTAAGTTGAGTTCTGTTGTAGTACTTTGAATCTTTTTGCTTTGTATCACCGACCACTGACATGATGTCCTCGTTTACATGGTTAACATCTAACTTCTCCCAAACACAAATATGAACCCATAGACCTCTTGGTTACAGTCCAAACTGTCAATCACCCCAGATGGGACTTGAACCCACAATCCCTGGCTTAGGAGGCCAGTGCCTTATCCATTGGGCCACTGGGGCATGAAAACTACACATGTGTACCCGTTTCGTACACATACAGCACACAAAATGTTTTAAATTAGATAACAATGGCCTCGATTATCTTTCAACCTGTTGTGTCACTTCTGGTTCTTACAAAACCCCAGCCAGAATGCCAAACCCAAGGCTTTTGAACTCTCAGTGGCAGAACAAGAGATGAGGTGAGAGGACACCTTTCCAGATTTGGTTTTCTCTCAATAGAGTTTGCACTGAATTGAGTTCTGTTCTAGTGCTAGTTTGATTCCAACCTACTGTGAATATGTTTGCTTTGTATCACCGACCACTGACATGATGTCCTCATTTACATCTTTAACATCTAACATGTTTCTCTTCCCAAAGACTAATATGAACCCATAGACCTCTTGGTTATAGGCCCAGCTGCGAATCACCCCAGATGGGATAAAAACCGCTTCTTAAAAAGCACAACCTCGATCCAGAGGTTTTAGCCAACTATAGACTTATTTCTAATCTTCCGTTCCTCTCAAAGATTCTTGAGAAAGCGGTCGCAAAACAGTTGTGTGATTACTTAAAAAACAATGATTTATCTGAAGATTTTCAGTCTGGCTTTAGAACACATCATAGCACAGAGACAACTCTGGTTAAAGTCACAAATGACATTCTAATAGCCTCAGACAAGGGACTTGTCTCTATTCTTGTTCTGCTCGAACTCAGTGCTGCATTTGATACTATCGACCATGATATCCTATTGCAAAGACGAGAGCACTTAGTTGGCATACAGGGAACTGCTTTAGGCTGGTTTGGGTCCTATCTATCTGAACGCTCTCAGTTTGTACGTGTTAACGATGAATCTTCCACGCAAACCAAAGTTAGCCATGGAGTGCCACAGGGCTCAGTGCTCGGACCTATTTTGTTCACATTATATATGCTTCCGTTAGGCAATATTATAAGGAATCATTCTGTAAACTTTCATTGTTATGCGGATGATACTCAACTATATTTATCAATCAAGCCTGATGAAATTAATCATCTAAATAAAATTCAAGACTGCCTTAAGGACTTAAAAACGTGGATGACCTTAAACTTTTTGATGTTAAACACGACCAAAACTGAAGTTATTGTACTTGGCCCGAAGAATCTACGAAACAAATTATCTAAAGATATACTAACTATGGATGGCATTAATTTGGCCTTTAGTGAGACTGTAAGGAATCTTGGTGTTATATTTGATCAGGATTTATCCTTTAACGCCCACATAAAATCAATTTCAAGGACCGCCTACTTCCATCTACGTAACATTGCGTTCTGTTCTAGTGCTAGTTTGATTCCAACCAACTGTGAATATGTTTGCGTTTTACCACCGACCACTGACATGATGTCCTCATTTACATGGTTAACATCTAACATGTTTCTCTTCCCAAAGACTAATATGAACCCATAGACCTCTTGGTTAGAGGACCAGCTGTAAATCACCCCAGATGGGACTCGAACCCACAATCCCTGGCTTAGGAGGCCAGTGCCTTATCCATTAGGCCACTGGGGCTTCACCTCACTCTGATTTACCACTTTTGTCCACATACATCCAAAAATGTAGTCTATTTATATAGAAGTCTATGAGAAAATGACCCTACGTCCAATCTCTCGTGTCTTTCTGGTTTAAACAACGGTCAAAATGCAAAACTCAAGGCTTCTAATCTGTAGCCCAAATATTACCAGATGGCTTCATAGTGACTAGATCCATATACAGTTTGTGCACTGAATTGAGTTCTGTTTTGATGCTTGTTTGGTTTGAGCCCTTTCCACATGTGGTTCTCTCTCAATACAGTTCGCACTAAGTTGAGTTCTGTTGTAGTACTTTGAATCTTTTTGCTTTGTATCACCGACCACTGACATGATGTCCTCGTTTACATGGTTAACATCTAACTTCTCCCAAACACAAATATGAACCCATAGACCTCTTGGTTACAGTCCAAACTGTCAATCACCCCAGATGGGACTTGAACCCACAATCCCTGGCTTAGGAGGCCAGTGCCTTATCCATTGGGCCACTGGGGCATGAAAACTACACATGTGTACCCGTTTCGTACACATACAGCACACAAAATGTTTTAAATTAGATAACAATGGCCTCGATTATCTTTCAACCTGTTGTGTCACTTCTGGTTCTTACAAAACCCCAGCCAGAATGCCAAACCCAAGGCTTTTGAACTCTAAGTGGCAGAACAAGAGATGAGGTGAGAGGACACCTTTCCAGATTTGGTTTTCTCTCAATAGAGTTTGCACTGAATTGACTTCTGTTCTAGTGCTAGTTTGATTCCAACCTACTGTGAATATGTTTGCTTTGTATCACCGACCACTGACATGATGTCCTCATTTACATGGTTAACATCTAACATCTTTCTCTTCCCAAAGACTAATATGAACCCATAGACCTCTTGGTTACAGTCCCAGCTGCGAATCACCCCAGATGGGATAAAACCGCTTCTTAAAAAGCACAACCTCGATCCAGAGGTTTTAGCCAACTATAGACTTATTTCTAATCTTCCGTTCCTCTCAAAGATTCTTGAGAAAGCGGTCGCAAAACAGTTGTGTGATTACTTAAAAAACAATGATTTATCTGAAGATTTTCAGTCTGGCTTTAGAACACATCATAGCACAGAGACAACTCTGGTTAAAGTCACAAATGACATTCTAATAGCCTCAGACAAGGGACTTGTCTCTATTCTTGTTCTGCTCGATCTCAGTGCTGCATTTGATACTATCGACCATGATATCCTATTGCAAAGTCTAGAGCACTTAGTTGGCATACAGGGAACTGCTTTAGGCTGGTTTAGGTCCTATCTATCTGAACGCTCTCATTTTGTACGTGTTAACGATGAATCTTCCACGCAAACAAAAGTTAGCCATGGAGTGCCACAGGGCTCAGTGCTCGGACCTATTTTGTTCACATTATATATGCTTCCATTAGGCAATATTATAAGGAATCATTCTGTAAACTTTCATTGTTATGCGGATGATACTCAACTATATTTATCAATCAAGCCTGATGAAATTAATCATCTAAATAAAATTCAAGACTGCCTTAAGGACTTAAAAACGTGGATGACCTTAAACTTTTTGATGTTAAACACGACCAAAACTGAAGTTATTGTACTTGGCCCGAAGAATCTACGAAACAAATTATCTAAAGATATACTAACTATGGATGGCATTAATTTGGCCTCCAGTGAGACTGTAAGGAATCTTGGTGTTATATTTGATCAGGATTTATCCTTTAACGCCCACATAAAATCAATTTCAAGGACCGCCTACTTCCATCTACGTAACATTGCGTTCTGTTCTAGTGCTAGTTTGATTCCAACCAACTGTGAATATGTTTGCGTTTTATCACCGACCAGTGAAATGATGTCCTCATTTACATGGTTAACATCTAATATCTTTCTCTTCCCAAAGACTAATATGAGCCCATAGACCTCTTGGTTAGAGGCCCAGCTGTCAATCACCCCAGATGGGACTCGAACCCACAATCCCTGGCTTAGGAGGCCAGTGCCTTATCCATTAGGCCACTGGGGCTTCACCTCACTCTGATTTACCAATTGTGTCCACATACAGCCAAAAATGTAGTCTATTTATATAGAAGTCTATGAGAAAATGACCCTCCGTCCAATCTCTTGTGTCGTTTCTGGTTTAATCAACGGTCAAAATGCAAAACTCAAGGCTTCTAATCTGTAGCCCAAATATTAACAGATGGCTTCATAGTGACTAGATCCATATACAGTTTGTGCACTGAATTGAGTTCTGTTTTGATGCTTGTTTGGTTTCAGCCCTTTTCACATGTGGTTCTCTCTCAATGCAGTTCGCACTAAGTTGAGTTCTGTTGTAGTACTTTGAATCTTTTTGCATCACCAACCACTGACATGATGTCCTCGTTTACATGGTTAACATCTAACTTCTCCCAAACACAAATATGAACCCATAGACCTCTTGGTTACAGTCCAAACTGTCAATCACCCCAGATGGGACTCGAACCCACAATCCCTGGCTTAGGAGGCCAGTGCCTTATCCATTGGGCCACTGGGGCATGAAAACTACAATTGTGTACCCGTTTCGTACACATACAGCACACAAAATGTGGTTTTAAATATTTTAAAGATCATGTTGAAGCTGGCGGATGTCGCATGTTATTCGGACACAGCCCAGATCCGACGTAAGCGTGACGTATGCGGTGCTTGCTTTCTAGACCGACAACTTTTTGGTGCTTGAAACCAACCGGATTCCGGAGCTTAGAGTGAACCGAAAAACCGGTGCTTTTCAAGCTCCGAACCGGCCCTGGAACCGCGTTTGTGTGAAAGGGGCAATAGTGAGTAGATCCATATGCAGTTTGTCCCCTGAATTGAGTTCTGTTTTGATGCTTGTTTGGTTTGAGCCAAGTAACATTTTCCTTACATCTACAGTCTCTTGGCTGATCCTAACTTCCTCTAACTTTGCTGAAACTCCAATAAATGACCTCTGGGTTACGGGGCCAACAGTTAATCACCCCAGATGGGACTCGAACCCACAACCCCTGGCTTAGGAGGCCAGTGCCTTATCCATTGGGCCACTGGGGCTTAACAACACACAATTTCACCAGTTCAACTCACACACAACCACTTCCAACAACAACGTGTGGTCCAACGGCCCGGATGCTTCCGTGACAGTAACAAAGGTTAAATGAAAGACAACACATGAGGACAAACCCGAGCTTTAGTGGCTTTTTCATTGCAGCAATGCTATGTGTTCAGAAGGTAATTGTTGTTTAACTTTGTTACAAACAAGCATCTCGATATATCAGGTGCTACAGGGGAAACAAAATGGTCTTCAATTACCATCGAATCCAAAAACATCCTTCATTTTTCAGAGATTAAAGTTCACAACCCAGACTCCACTCCGTCAAACCATTGCTCCACAACGCTACTGGAAAGCAAACACTTCAGAGAGTATACGGGCTAACTGTTTCCCTGACTGAAAGTAAATCCATTCAGTATTCAAATGTCTCTCACCTGCGTATTCCTGCGGCCTCATTGGTCGGTTGATGACCCTCTGGAAGGCCGATATCCAATCGCGCTGTTCGGCCTCGGTCTCGCAGGCGAACAGGAACTTCCTGTCGGGCGTGACGATGGTGATGCCGTGGCTCCAGTGGTGTCCCTGCGTGGAGGAGGGCAGCCCGGACAGCACCGTGTAGCTGTTCTCCTTACTGCCGATGAACACCTCTCCGCGGGCATAGGCGTCCTGAGAGCAGACATTCTTGTATTGTCATGTGTACATAGATACAGTGTCGATATGGCAACGACAATCTTAGGTCACGGGCTCCTCCCACAGTGCAACACAATAAAGCTGATCAAATAGTTAAAATAGGGCAAGGAGAGTCTGGGAACCGAGGGACAAAGGTGTCTCCCAATTGTTTTGTATTTTCTTTCCTACCTATTTAGGGTTAAAAAAACATAGACAATTCTTTATTTAATTTTAAATGTTACAGTACGTCCACCGTAGAGGAAGCCAATACTATGTTAGTGTGAAAAGACCGCCATAATTAACAGATAAACGATGTAACATATTATGCTTATAGAATGATATTAATAGAAGAATGCATTCACCTCTGTTTGAACAATAAATAATAATAATAATAATAATAATAATAATAATAATAATAATAATAATAATAATACATGGGACTTTTATAGCGCTTTTCATGGAACTCAAAGACGCTTTGACAGAGAATTAAGAGGAATAGATCTGAACAAAAACTAGTTTGGTTTTTGGTGAATGCTGCTAAATCTTCAAAGACTTGTACTGGGAAAAGTGCTCCAATTGGACTGGGAATTGGACTGCAGTCTGCACGGGCTGTAGGGCCATCGTGACTAGATTTATGTGGTATCCAGTTGACTTATAGGAACACACTTGGCATTCCTGAGGCTCCACTTCAAATAGAAAACAACAATAAGACATACGTGCAAGTAATTGGAATATGATACATTCGATAAATAAATGTCAAGTTGCAACCAGATGAATGTTAGGGATGTTTTTTCAACAGTTCAGGTGTTCACCAGTCTTATGTTCCTGTGGGGTGAAACGGTCCCCGAGTCTGGTGGTTTTAGACCGGAGAGAGAAAGAGGAAGTCTGATGAAGAAAGTGAGGGGATATAATGAGGTCTTACCAGAGGGTCTTTGAAGTACATGAGTCTCCTGTCGTCCATGGTGAACCACCTCTTCTTAAAGCCCTCTGTGTGCTGAGGCAGAGACAAAGACACTATTACACGTTGAAGAGACAATTTATTATTTAGGAAAGTTGAGAGGGTTTTCTGCAAGTTTCAATCCAGTTTTTTAACTTTTCCACTATAATGTTTTTTGGTGATAGTTAGGGTATTTAAGCTGAACAACATTCAAAGAAAAAGTATTGCTTCATTATAAGAACTTAGTCACCAAAAAGTTGGAAACTATTCTACTCTGACCTCCAGGTGCTTTTGAATGTCGGCAAATGTAACTTTGGTAATGAGGTTTAGGAATAGTATACGTCCTGATTTGACGTTGCAGGAACTTAAGGATCCAGTGAGTGCGCAAACCTTTGGACCGGTTTTCTCCATAAAGCCTTCCTTCATGAAGCTTCGGGTCAGTTTAGGCACCAGCTGGAGGAAAGAAGACGAACGAGAGATACGTGAAATCATAGGATGCCAAAAAGGACACAAAAGATGGATGATGTTGGGACTATCGTTAGCATTTAGAGCTAAATAGCTGCAGATAGCTATGACAATGTCTTTGCCTCTTATTTGACTCAATTATTTTTTCAATAAGTTAATCGACCAATCTTAAAACTGGGATCTGTAAAATCTGTAAAACTTTCTCCACAAAGAATCATGAAAAAATACCATTTTGAATTCACAAATTCGTCATTCAGCAGAAAAAACACACAACAAATAAATAAACAAATAATTTAGAAGTAAATTAAGGACCTATATTTTGTATTGCCCCACAAGAGCTTGCAAAGAATATAATATGTTTATTATACGGTTACATGCTACTTTACAGAAGCACATTGCCCATAAACTACATGTCCCACAATGCATCTGACATTTGACTTTTTTGGTCAAAATATGCCTTTTTTCTTAGAATGTCACTTCTTTTGTTTTTGTTTTTCCAGAATGTGGCTTTCCACAGAGGGGACACATGTTGATATAGAAGAGACATGAAGAAGAGGGGACACATGTTGATGTAGAAGAGACATGGAAGAAGAGGGGGACACATGTGATGTAGAAGAGACATGAAGAAGAGGGGACACATGTTGATGTAGAAGATACATGAAGAAGAGGGGACACATGTTGATGTAGAAGAGACATGAAGAAGAGGGGACACATGTTGATGTAGAAGAGACATGAAGAAGAGGGGACACATGTTGAGTGTAAAGAGACATGAAGAAGAGAGGGACACATGTTGATGTAGAAGAGACATGAAGAAGAGGGGACACATGGTGATGTAGAAGAGACTGAAGAAGAGGGGACACATGTTTGATGTAGAAGAGACATGAAGAAGAGGGGACACATGTTGATGTAGAAGAGACATGAAGAAGAGGGGACACATGTTGATGTATAAGAGACATGGAGAAGAGGGGACACATGTTGATGTAGAAGAGACATGAAGAAGAGGGGACACATGTTGATGTAGAAGAGACATGAAGAAGAGGGGGACACATGTTGATGTAGAAGAGACATGAAGAAGAGGGACACATGTTGATGTAGAAGAGACATGAAGAAGAGGGGACACATGTTGATGTAGAAGAGACATGAATAAGAGGGGACACATGTTGATGTAGAAGAGACATGAAGAAGAGGGGGACACATGTTGATGTAGAAGAGACATGAAGAAGAGGGGGACACATGTTGATGTAGAAGAGACATGAAGAAGAGGGGACACATGTTGATGTAGAAGAGACATGAGAAGAGGGGACACATGTTGATGTAGAAGAGACATGAAGAAGAGGGACACATGTTGATGTAGAAGAGACATGAAGAAGAGGGGACACATGTTGATGTAGAAGAGACATGAAGAAGAGGGGACACATGTTGATGTAGAAGAGACATGAAAGAGAGGGGACACATGTTGATGTAGAAGAGACATGGAGAAGAGGGGACACATGTTGATGTAGAAGAGACATGAAGAAGAGGGGACACATGTTGATGTAGAAGAGACATGAAGAAGAGGGGACACATGTTTTGATGTAGAAGAGACATGAAGAAGAGGGGACACATGTTGATGTAGAAGAGACATGGAGAAGAGGGGACACATGTTTGATGTAGAAGAGACATGAAGAAGAGGGGACACATGTTGATGTAGAAGAGACATGAAGAAGAGGGACACATGTTGATGTAGAAGAGACATGGAGAAGAGGGGACACATGTTGATGTAGAAGAGACATGGAGAAGAGGGGACACATGTTGATGTAGAAGAGACATGGAGAAGAGGGGACCATGTTGATGTAGAAGAGACATGAAGAAGAGGGGACACATGTTGATGTAGAAGAGACATGAGCAGAGGGGACCACATGTTGAGTAGAAGAGACATGAAGAAGAGGGACACATGTTGATGTAGAAGAGACATGAAGAAGAGGGGACACCTGTTGATGTAGAAGAGACATGAAGAAGAGGGGACACATGTTTGATGTAGAAGAGACATGGAGAAGAGGGGACACAGGTGGTGATGTATGGAAGAGACATTAGGAGAAGAGGGGACACATGTTGATGTAGAAGAGACACGGAGAAGAGGGGACACATGTTGATGTAGAAGAGACACGAAGAAGAGGGGACACATGTTGATGTAGAAGAGACACGGAGAAGAGGGGACACATGTTGGATGTGGAAGAGACATGAAGAAGAGGGGACACATTGTGATGTAGAAGAGACATGGAGAAGAGGGGACACATGTTGATGTAGAAGAGACATGGAGAAGAGGGGACACATGTGATGTGGAAGAGACATGAAGAAGAAGGGGACACATGGTGATGTAGAAGAGACATGAAGAAGAGGGGACACTGTTGATGTAGAAGAGACACGGAGAAGAGGGGACACATGTTGATGTAGAAGAGACACGGAGAAGAGAGGACACATGTTGATGTGGAAGAGACATGAAGAAGAGGGACACATGTTGATGTAGAAGAGACATGAAGAAGAGGGGACACATGTTGATGAAGAAGAGACAGGAGAAGAGGGGACACATGTTGATGTAGAAGAGACATGAAGAAGAGGGGACACATGTTGATGTAGAAGAGACATGAAGAAGAGGGGACACATGTTGATGAGAAGAGACACGGAGAAGAGGGGACCATGTTGATGTAGAAGAGACATGGAGAAGAGAGGACACATGTTGATGTGGAAGAGACATGAAGAAGAGGGGACACATGTTGATGTAGAAGAGACATGAAGAAGAGGGGACACATGTTGATGAAGAAGAGACAAGGAGAAGAGGGGACACATGTTGATGTAGAAGAGACATGAAGAAGAGGGGACACATGTTGATGAAGAAGAGACAAGGAGAAGAGGGGACACATGTTGATGAAGAAGAGACATGAAGAAGAGGGGACACATGTTGATGTAGAAGAGACATGGAGAAGAGGGGACACATGTTGATGTAGAAGAGACATGAAGAAGAGGGGACACATGTTGATGTAGAAGAGACATGAAGAAGAGGGGACACATGTTGATGTAGAAGAGACATGAAGAAGAGGGGACACATATTGATGAAGAAGAGACAAGGAGAAGAGGGGACACATGTTGATGTAGAAGAGACACGGAGAAGAGGGGACACATGTTGATGTAGAAGAGACATGGAGAAGAGAGGACACATGTTGATGTGGAAGAGACATGAAGAAGAGGGGACACATGTTGATGTAGAAGAGACATGAAGAAGAGGGGACACATGTTTGATGAAGAAGAGACAAGGAGAAGAGGGGACACATGTTGATGTAGAAGAGACATGAAGAAGAGGGGACACATGTTGATGAAGAAGAGACAAGGAGAAGAGGGGACACATGTTGATGAAGAAGAGACAAGGAGAAGAGGGGACACATGTTGATGAAGAAGAGACATGAAGAAGAGGGGACACATGTTGATGTAGAAGAGACATGGAGAAGAGAGGACACATGTTGATGTGGAAGAGACATGAAGAAGAGGGGACACATGTTGATGTAGAAGAGACATGAAGAAGAGGGGACACATGTTGATGAAGAAGAGACAAGGAGAAGAGGGGACACATGTTGATGTAGAAGAGACATGAAGAAGAGGGGACACATGTTGATGAAGAAGAGACAAGGAGAAGAGGGGACACATGTTGATGTAGAAGAGACATGGAGAAGAGGATGTTGCACAATAGGTGACCTTTAAATGCTCACCTCCTGATCACTGGCTCCAGGAAAGGCCACCTGCAGGTAATGGAACCTGGCCGCTCTGATAGCATTGAACCAGTCCACCATCTCCTGTAATAAAGAAACACACACACACACACACACACACACACACACACACACACACACACACCACACACACACACACACACACACACACACACACACACACACACACACACACACACACACACACACACACACAGTGAGTGATGTGTGTTTTTTTTCTTTTTCCCCGCTGCCAGTGAAGGCATCACTAAGGTGTGTTCAGAGGCCTCTGTGCTGCTGCAGAGCTGTCGATAACAGCACCACAGAAGAAGAGTGACGGTGACACCGAATGAACCCAATGAACCCTTCCTGTCCGAGCCTGCAGTTTCACCACCCAGCCAGCAGAGGGAGCACCGCCATCGCTCTTTTCACTCTCCAAATAATATGTTTCAAATATATGTATTGCGAAGAAGTGTACAGACTTCTTTGGGGTGGAAATCATGCTTCCCTTTTTCAACTTAGAAGACAAACAGAACAGCCAACAAGAAATAATAAAGAAAAAAACATAGCATGACAGGAATAGTGGGAAAAAACATACAAAATAGTATATATAATACAAATAAATAAATAAAATTAAAGGGTTCAGATGAGCCCAGACTACTCTCCTAATAATATGGCTTTTAGTATGTCTCCTTTGTTTATTAACTCAGAACAGAGACAACACACACATGATATTCCAATCCAATCCAACTTTATTTATATAGCACTTTAAAACCTTCAGACCAAAGTGCTGTACAGAGAGATAAGCTCACAAAACATAAAATAAATACATTTAAAATAAAAGATACGAACACAAAACAAACCAGAATAAACGTAATAATTAAAAAATTAAAAACAGCCATATAATAAAAACAATAGACGACTGAAAGCAAATAAAAGCAACAATCTACTTGTTTACGAATGCTAAGGAGAAGAGGTGGGTTTTAAAAACTTTTGATATATGCAAGCGTTTATAAGGGTTAGGGCTTTTTAAGGTCATTTACATTCCTACTGTTGTATACATTACTTACGACTTACATACTCAGTAATGTGGACGGGAATCCCCACAGGAGCAATTTGGGGTGAAGGGTCTCTGGGACACAACGACATGCTGCCTGCAGTGGGGTTTGAACCTGTGGCCCCTGGTCCGAACACCAACGCACAACCCACTGCGCCACACGCCTCCCGAATATACTGTTGCAATTGCTGCCATTTTTGTTTTGCTAAGTCCTCCCATTTTAGATATTTTTGTGGCAATTTCTACTGTTTGTCCTTATTGTGGATGTACATTAGGACTGCACAATCTAGCTATTTTTTAAATGTTCACATTTCTGTAAAACAATATATTACATTTGGGTAAAAACTTGATTCATTGTGCAGTGCTAATGAAAGCTTGTTCTTAAGTCCACATGTTACCTTAGTAGTCGTTGCCTCAGAGCCAAAACACCCTCAAACTCTCCCTGAGTGCTCTGTCGCTGCTGAAGACACTGATACTACAAATGAAGAGTTACGCAAACAGCCAGAAGGAAATGAATTATTGAGGGACATTCCCAAGTCCCAGTGTGTTTAGGAAAGCAGACAGCGTGCATATTATACCGCCAACCCTGTGTTCCTGCACTCTCAGACGTGACATGGAGAATATGAGAAGTCTTTGGAGGCTGCCTTGACACAATGAAGAAAATGATAATTGCACAATATAATGGCTACGAGATAATGATAACATTAGTTCCCTATAAGTTTCATTTTTACTACGAATAATCATCGTGCAACCCAAACAGGAAGTGGAAGGCACTTTTGTTTCCCTGGTAGCCACGGTTATTAAAGAACACCAATAAAACTGCTTTGCATTATTATCCCAAAGAAATGGAAATGGCAGCTAAAGTGGGTGTTTCTCAATGTCGAGGACGCTTCCTTGGTAGTACAAGTCCCTCCGAGTCAGCTGCTTCGAGGCAAGAATCCTTCCTAGCCTCGGAAAACGAAGAATGGTGGAACAGGCTAACAGGTGTGCGTCGTATTCGAGGCCCCGCCTTAAATGGAGCGCGATTTCCGCCAAAGATTTGGACATTGGTCCGTGCGCAAAGCATTGTGGGGATTTTAAGACCACGGAGGATACACATGTGCAGCCTCGAAATTTCTCGCAACGAAGTACGCCGGCCTCGGTAGAATTCCAAGCATCCTGGACATTGGAACAGTCCTTCGGCGGGACACGATGACGTAGCATCCTTGAAATAGTGGCTCTGGAGCATCCTTCCTCGACATTGAGAAACACCGTCTCTTTCCCAATGAAAGCAGCTAGCACGAGCTTCAAAGGTCGCTAAAGGTCACATGATGGCATATTACCCTAATTTGCATGTACTTCTGGTGAGAGGGGAGGAGAAACATCGGTATAAGCGCCATGGGCAACTCTGTGTTAATAATAACAATAATTGATTAGAATATATACCTTACTTGTTCACCCGTGCTCTGAGTAGTTGCTAAATGTGTAGTCATGTAGCTTTGATAGATAGATAGATAGAGAGATGGATGGATGGATAGATGGATGGATAGATAGATATATAGATAGATGGATGGATGGATGGATAGATAGATAGATAGATATATAGATAGATGGATGGATGGATAGATGGATGGATAGATAGATATATAGATAGATAGAGAGATGGATGGATGGATAGATGGATGGATAGATAGATATATAGATAGATGGATGGATGGATGGATGGATGGATGGATAGATAGATAGATAGATAGATAGATGGATGGATGGATAGATGGATGGATAGATAGATATAGATAGATAGATAGAGAGATAGAGAGATGGATGGATGGATGGATTAGATAGATAGATCGATAGAGAGATAGAGAGATGGATGGATGGATGGATAGATAGAGAGATAGATGGATGGATGGATGGATGGATGGATGGAGAGATAGATATAGATAGATGGATGGATGGATAGATAGATAGATAGAGAGATAGATGGATGGATGGATAGATAGATAGATAGCTAGAGAGATAGAGAGATGAGAGTGGATGGATGGATAGATAGATAGATAGATGGATGGATGGATATATAGATAGATCGCGAGATGGATAGATGGATGGATAGATGAATAGATAGATGGATGGATGGATGGATGGATAGATAGATAGATCGAGCGCTAGAGAGATGGATGGATGGATGGATGGATGGATGGATGGATGGATGGATGGATGGATGATGGATGGATCGATAGATAGATAGATGATGGATGGATAGATAGATAGATAGATAGAGAGAGATGGATAGATGGATGGATAGATGGATGGATGGATGGATATATGATAGATAGATGGATGGATAGATAGAATGATCGAGAGATGGATAGATAGATGGATGGATAGATGGATAGATAGATGGATGGATGGATAGATAGATAGAGAGCTGGATGGATGGATAGATAGATAGAGAGATGGATAGATAGAGGATGGATAGATGGATAGATAGATAGATAGATAGATGGATAGATAAATGGTAGATAGATAGATGGATCGAGAGATGGATGGATGGATAGAGAGATGGATAGATAGAGAGATGGATAGATAGATAGAGAGAGAGAGATGGATAGATAGATAGCGAGATAGCTATCTAGATAGATAGATAGATAGATAGAGAGATGGATCGATGCTAGAGAGAGAGAGAGATGGATAGATAGATAGAGAGATGGATGGATAGATAGATAGATATAGAGAGATGGATGGATATAGAGAGATGGATAGATAGATAGGAGTGGATAGATAGATAGAGAGAGAGAGAGAGATGGATAGATAGATAGAGAGATGGATAGATAGATAGAGAGAGAGAGAGATGGATAGATGGATAGATAGATAGATAGATAGATAGATAGCGAGATGGATGGATGGATAGAGAGATGGATAGATAGATAGATAGAGAGATGGATAGATAGATAGAGAGAGGAGAGAGAGAGATGGTAGATCGATAGAGAGATGGATAGATAGATAGAGAGAGAGATGATGATGGATAGATAGAGAGATGGATGGATAGATAGAGAGAGAGAGAGAGATGGATGGATGGATAGATAGAGAGATGGATGGATAGATAGATAGAGAGAGAGATGGATGGATGGATGATAGAGATAGATAGATAGATGATAGATAGAGAGATGGATGGATGGATAGAGAGATGGATAGATAGATAGATAGAGAGCTGGATAGATAGATAGAGAGAGAGAGAGAGATGGATAGATAGGATAGAGAGATGGATAGATAGATCGAGAGAGAGATGGATGGATGGATAGATAGAGAGATGGCTGGATAGATAGATAGATCGAGAGAGAGATGGATAGATAGATAGAGATCGATGGATGGATAGATAGATCGATGGATAGATAAATGGATAGATAGATAGATAGATAGAGAGATGGATGGATGGATCGAGAGATGGATAGATAGATAGATAGAGGAGAGAGAGATGGATAGATAGATAGAGAGATGGATGGATAGATAGATAGATGGATAGATATAAATGGATAGATAGATAGATAGATGATAGAGAGATGGAGGGATGGATAGAGAGATGGATAGATAGATAGATAGATAGAGAGATGGATAGATAGATAGAGAGAGAGAGAGAGATGGATCGATAGAGAGAGAGATGGATGCTGATGGATAGATAGATAGAGAGATAGATAGATAGAGAGAGATGGATAGAGAGAGAGATGGATAGAGAGAGAGAGAGATGGATGGATAGCTAGAGAGATAGATAGATAGATGGATAGAGAGATAGAGATAGAGAGATGGATGGATACATGGATACCAACAGTTGATCTGTGTACCTTAGCGTCGCTGTGGTAGACGAAGATGTTCCTTGTGCTGTTGTCTCTCAGGTAGGTGATCTGCAAACCACATGGGTTTCCAATCTTAGCCGGCTGGAAGGTGGCGTTCAGGGTCTCGATCTTCATCATCGCTTTGGGATCCCTGGCCTTAGGGGAGAGGGAGAATACAGGACTTATACGCATTGAATATACTGATGCAAATGTACATTAGAAGAAGCAATAAAGTCAAAACTACGCCACCGAATCTGGTTATTTAGTTCGTTATTTAGCCTATATATGACATCAGAATCAGAAACAGGTTTATTGGGTTGAAACGTACGGGGAATTTGACTTGATGTCATGGTGCATACATAAAAGTAAAACAAAAATGTAAAAACACAGATAGAGAACTATTTTAAGAAAAATATAATAACATTAAAAAATAATAGAAAATATAGTTAAAGCAGTATTTACATTGAAATAGAATCGAATGAAATATGTGCAGTCATTTAACAGACAACAGACATGGTGTGCATTCATGTAAATCATAGTGAACCAAAAACAGGACTTACATTAAATATATCTAATCAAAATGTTCCAGTGCATTAAAGTCAAAACTACGCCACCGAATCAGGTTCGTTATTTAGCCTATAATTTAATCTATTTAGCCTATATTTTAATTCAGAGACTTTAGGCCTGTGTATTGCCTGTATTTGCTGTGGCTTTCTTTTTAACTGTTCAAAATTCTCCATATACTGAAGTAAGAGCATGTTGGTTTTTTGTAAAGCGAGCATATTTCAATTCGGCTTTAAACCCAGGAGAAAGGGACATATTGACATATTGGTTTCAGTGATTGTAATGTTGTATTAAATGTCAGTTTTCTTGTCTTAAATGCTTCGTTGATGTTGCTGCTGTGACAATACAGTATCATCGTATCAGTTGAAGTCTTACATTCCTGAGTATTGCTGTTTTTTAACTACTTTTTCACACTATAGTATGAACACCGTTTAATTAGTAGTAGACGTAGTATTTCTACAAAAACGCCTCTGAAATTGTAAGATCCCTACGTGATCTTCACATTTCTCCCTGCAGAAAAAAAAACATGGCCGACATTCGATTTATTCTCGGTGGAAAATGCCGATTTTGTTAAACTAATACGTTTGCGCTGTGGACCAACACTATACCTTGACGGGGAAGGGGGTAGCAATAAAGATAACACCATTAAACAGTTACACAACATAACAGAAATAAAATCGATACCAGCGTCCCTAGCAACAGGGACGTGCACAGACATTTGGAGGGGCTATTGCTCTAAACTAGAAAAAGGGCCGCCCCCCCCCCCCCCCCCCCCCTGAAAACGTAAGAACTTTTAAAAAAAAATGAAAACCAGGGGAAAAAATTGTTTGCGGCCCATATCTCATTAACATATCTAATGTTAGTAACTATTAAAGATAAAATGCAGACAATTCTGTTTTAATGTAGTTTGACCATTGAAACTGATGTGCCTTAAATAAAATCACTAATTGATTAAACCTGTTCAATACGCATTATTCTTATTCTTATCATTCATTATGAGCGCAGTAACGGTAAGGTATCTAATTACTTATGTGTTTAGTATTCCATAACTTAATAACAGAGATGGTCAAACTAAAGTAGAGACATGGCAGAAATCCTACAATAAAGTGGGACATTGAAGGGTTCTCCTGTGAGAGGGCGATCAAGAAAAGAGAGAGAGGGAGTTTAAGATGAAAAGACACAGAAAGACAATAACAAGTATATTTAGGTGGTTTTTTTTGTAAATAGCCGACGGTGTCAAGAGGAAGTAAAGTCCCCTGGTTTGTCCCCTATACTCTACCTGCCAGAGAACTCAAAATCAATAAAGCGTATTTAAAAACGGGAACATTTCCGGGGACAGATTGACCCGAGGATTGGCCACCAAAGCCAGGCAGGCACATGATCACCATAGCCCATGAGGCCGGACCGGACTCGGAGGGCTTTCCTTTGCTTCCAGCTGTCAGATTGTAAACAAAGTCACGTGACTGGGGGCAGATGACAGCGCTGACAAGGTGTGTTTTATCGCAGCGAGACTCTACAATACTAATTGTGGGCTTATCATGTTGATTCGGCCACAACAGAAAGAAAAGACTTTCGCTCTCTCCAGAGGGGCAGGTCAGCCAAAAAGTTCAAAAGGGCCGTTGCCCGGGCAACATTAGCCCGTACCTGTGCACGTCCCTGCCTAGCAACGACCTTGGTAACAATGAAAATGTTGAATGGACACAATTTCCTGAAGTAATCTTCGTAATAACGAGCAAACTAAAGATCATGTGCATCCACTGCACACATAATCTGAAATAACAACTCATATTTCTCAAATAAACGCATTTTAATGGCCAAACTAACTTTAAAATAGTTATTTCCGCGGAGAATAAAACGAAGTTCGGCCATGTTTTTTTTTTCTGCAGGGAGAAATGTGAAGATCACGTGACATAGACGCAGCCATTGGAATGAATGGTGAAAAAGGGATCTTACAATTTCAGAGGCGTTTTGGTAGAAATACTACGTCCCAAGTTGTGGACCAACGTAGTTATTACACGTTTTTTGCGAGACTGGGTTGTCTTCTTACGTCCTGCTTGTTGAAGTACTTCAGCGCCCCCTCCCTCTCCGACAGGATGAACTTTCGGCTGAGGAACTGCCCGTTGTCTCGTCCTCGTTTCCACAGAAACCCCTCTCTGTACCCTGAGCAGAGAGTACAAAGACAGTCTGAGGTTGTGATGGGAAATAGGAGATTAAAACAGAGTAATGGAGGGATGCAAACGGCGGTGTAAGGTGAGAGCAGGAATCGTTTGAAATCACATGTAGGAGCGGAGGATGAAAAGGAACAACATCCAGGAGACGAGAGAGGGCAGAATTTAGCAGGAAATATAAATAAATGTCCGTCTCTAAAGATCTATTTATAACCTTTAATGTCTTCTATTCTTGGTGAAAGGCTCGGCCCACACCGCCCCCGTCTGCTCTCATCTATTTCCGTCACGCTGTGTGTGATGTGTTTTCCTTTCTAATCTGGATCTATTTTCGTGGCGTAAGAAGTGACTCAGTTGACACTTTAGCCATTAGACCGATGATGCGATTCAGAGTGTTTTAAAACGAGCAATAATTTTGGTTTGCACTTAAAATGTTAGAATTAGTTTGTCCTGAATGATGACGTGGGAAATAAATGGGATTCGTTGTGTTTTCAGTGGCTCCGAGTTCTGTTGCGTCTGCTGCTAGTAGACGCAGACACTCGTAAAGTTTCAAGCATGCCCTCATATGACAAGTGTTATAAAATAGAGCGATAATGGCCGATCTTTTATGCGTTGTTCACCCTTCGATAAGCAGAACCTTGAAAAGTCAGCGGACAAACATTTCCCGGTGGAATGGAGCAGACTGTCACTGCCTGAGCGTATAGAGCATTATAACAGTGTGTGTGTGTGTGTGTGTGTGTGTGTGTGTGTGTGTGTGTGTGTGTGTGTGTGTGTGTGTGTGTGTGTGTGTGTGTGTGCAGGGCCGGCCCTGACCAATTTGCCGCCCTATAATTGCACACTAAAACCATTATTTCAAAAAAAGAACAATTTCTCATATACCTTTGGTTTTTACTGGGACTGGGGCAGTTCAACTTGATTTTGGGGGGGGGGGGGGGGGTGTGCCATAGTTTATGGGTGCTGTACGCAATATAGGCGTAGTTATGTTAGTATAAGATAATAAGATGTACTTTGTTGATCCAAAATCGGGAAATTGTGTTGTTATGAAATACAAAAAATATATATTTTTTAAATTTCTAACTTTTTTTTTTTTTCAATTTTCGGCGCCCCCTATGGGTTGATGCGCCCTTAGCATTCGCCTATACTGCCTATGCCGAGGGCCGGCCCTGTGTGTGTGTGTGTGTGTGTGTGTGTCAACTAGTATACATTTCACATCTTGTTGCAGACGGAGCTTTCTGATTGGCTTGCGGTGATATCATTCATGTACAGTTACATTGGAAAAAACACACACACACACACACACACACACACACACACACACACACACACACACACACACACACTGTCAGAGTTTAATAATATGAGTCATTCTGTCATCTCTATTTGTGCATGTATGCTCTCTTCATTACTCATTGTGAGGGCCATGATATTTGACGTGTGTGTGTGTGTGTGTGTGTGTGTGTGTCTGGCCTCCACAACGGCCAATGTTAATATTGATCGTGGATGCAAAGGATCGGAGAGGAAGGAGGAGAGTGTGAGGGAAGGAGGCGACATGGAGGGTTATTGATCCATGAGGTAATGCCTGTGTAGGTGAATGGATCATTTCACACACACACACACACACACACACACACACACACACACACACACACACACACACACACACACTCACAGAACAGAGAGGAAATCAATGGCGGAGATGGGCTTTTAATAAGGAGAATGTAAAAGAGAGCATTGGAGTAAATACAGTCTGCGTCTAAGATTAGATTGAAGGTCCTGTTTCGGGTGGTATCCCTTTAAGAGACTCTCGCTCATCCCTTTAGTCGCCTTTGAAACACCAAGGAGTCTCCGTTCATAATGAAAGAAATGCAGATAAGGAGACAAGGAAAGGATATATTGCTTGTCTTCAGTATTACACTTAGACCAGAGGTGGTTTAAAGGTTTTCTCCTAATGCAATCTGAAAAACGTCCAATTGGTCTAAAGGCCCATGGGTCCAAAAACAAACGTTCATATTCAACATGTAGACAAGAGAGAGGTATAATATCCTCTGCTAACTTCCCTTTTAATGCCCGTGTCGTCATTATATATTTAAGTTGTGCTAAGTAATACAAACACGTGAGTACCTGCAGAGTAAGGCTCCTGCTTTTCGATAAACTCAAACTCCTTCCTCTCGTACTTGGCTCTGATCCACTGCTCTCTCAGCATCCTGCAGACACAGAAAACACACACACAATTATCATGTACACCAAACACACTCTATACCACTCACTCACCTTGGTCTACACCAGTGTTTCTCAAACTTCTTCATACCAAGGACACTTAACCAATAAAAAAACACTCGCGGACCACCTAACTCCACAAATATCCCAAAACACATCGTTTTTCTAGAACAGATTATAAATCGCCTGAAAGTGGTACAAACAAGTGGCAACATGTGTGATGGAGGTGTTGCCCTGGGCTTCATCATGCAATAGGAAGTGAAACTTAAGCTCGTTCCATTGCGGAGATATTCCCGCGAGAGTGGGGAAAACTTAAATGTATTTATTTATTTCAAATGTGAAATGTTACCAATATACTCACGGACCACTAGGGGGCGCTCACGGACCACACGTTGAGAAGCACTGGTCTACACACACATGCTGTACAGTATGAAGCCATTTCTGTACAGTATAACTAAACAATAATGATTACAGAGAAAAAAATGGCTTTTATTTTATTCCTACGTTGTATGGTTTTGTCTATTATTATTATTATTATTATTATTATTATTATTATTATTATTATTATTATTCACCTTTTTCTTTTTTACAGGTATATCTATGTTTAAATTCTATTCAATTGTAATTATGTTATTCATTTATAACTTTTGTTTTGTTTTATAGTAGCAGTACTTGTATGTCTAAGTCATGAGGAGAGGGAACATGTCTAGAGAATAACATTATACTTTATAGCACCTTTCAAACAAGAAGTCCAAAGTGCCTCACAGACATATTGATATCACAAAGAATCCAGGCACCAGTAAGAGAGAGACACATACACGTAACATGAGCATACACATAGATTATAAAATAGATTACAGTCAAATGTAAGATAATAAAAAAGTGCAATAAAAGGAGGATAGTGTAAATTCACATAGTGAATAATGTGACGGTTTAAGAGGCATCTATATGCATGGAGAAAGTGCAGTACGTCAAAGTTGTAAAAGTGCAACAGGTAACTACCGCACACATTCTCTGATCTAACCTCATATCTCTAGCTGCAGCTTTTTATTACACACACACACACACACACACACACACACACACACACACACACACACACACACACACACACACACACACACACACACACACACACACACACACACACACACACACACACACACACACACACACACACACACACACACTGAGAGGGGTATTGATTAATACAATGGCAGAGCCATTTTTCCCGATCTCCATTTTGAACACTGCCCTATTGTGTGTGTCGGTCCTGAGTAAACTGAATAATGGAACAGGCCTTGAGCTTATGTTCCACAACGCTCCTTTGTTTCCACACTTTCTCCCAAAGCTACATCTCCACAACGTTAGACCTTCAACAAATGGCAACACATCACCATGCCAACTGTCTCTCTCTCACGCTGTTTCCTTTCTCTACCTCTATTCCCTTTGAATGGCACCTTCTTCTAGTGACTGGATCCAAACCCTGCTTCCTCAGGGGAGAGAGAGAGAGCGGAGAGAGAGTGAGTGAACTCAAACTGACAGCATGGCACACGCACATCGGAGAGGACACTTTGATCCAGCGCCACCTGACTTAGCTCTGTTTCCGTCTCTTCCAATCACAGAGGGTGGCAGAAACAGAGAGAGAGAAGGATGGGCGAGCTTAAAATGTCCGAATAAATCTGTGTCACCACCTCAGGTTATACAAGCAGAGCGTATGAAGGAGGTAAAGGTATATATTTAGGTTTGTTGGTACAGAAAAGGAGTAGGGGAATGTTACTTTACTTGGGTATTTACATGTTCTACTACTTTATACTTTTACTTCACTAAATCTCAGAGGTAAATATTGTCCACTTCACCTTTAGTTACTAGTTACAGATTCATATTACAGATATGACATATAATCTACACAATAACTTAGCTATACTTCAAGGTAATTCACAAGCTACCCAGCCGTCCATCTTCTCCGCTTATCCGTGGTCGGGTCTCGGGGTATCAGTTCCAGCAGAGAGCCCCACACGTTCCTTTCCCCTCATCAACCAGCTCTGACTGGGGGGTCCCAAGGCGCTCCCAGGCCAGCGAAGAGATATAATCCCTCCACCTGGTCCTAGGTCTACCCCTCGGTCTCCTCCCAGCTGGACGTGCCTGGAACACCTCCCTAGGGAGGCGCCCAGGTGGCATCCTAACTAGGTGCCCGAACCACCTCAACTGGCTCCTTTGACGCGAAGGAGGAGCGGCTCAACTCCGAGTCCCTCCCTGATGACCGAACTTCTCACCTTATCCCTAAGGGAGACGCCAGCCACCCTGCGGAGGAAACCCATCTCGGCCGCTTGTATCCGCGATCTCGTTCTTTCGGTCATGACCCAGCCGTATAGTCATAAATAAGATCTATCTTTACCAGCCGCAACAAACGCATAATTGCTTTATAAATAAATAAATTAACATATAGTAATCAGAAATGGGCCATTCTGCTTGATGAGTACCTTGACTTTGTGTGTTTAAGTATATTCTGATGGTAATACGTGTGTACTTTTTACTTAAGTAACATTTTGAAGGCAGGAAGTCTAATTAGAAATTCACACTATGGTATTTCTAAGGATCTAAGGACTTCACCTGTTTCTGAATACAGAAAAGTCTGTAGTGTACAGCAGTTTTAAGATAACGTTCAAATATAATATGTGATTTTACTCTCTTACTTGCTACCCTTTGCCCTCAACCTATCCTAAGGGAGTTCTTGTTCTTCCGTCTCTCTGTCTGTGTCTGTGTATTCTCTTGTTCCAATTAACCCAGCCACATTTTTTCTTGTTTTGTATCTATATCTACGCCGGGATCCGGAGTCGAGGCTGATCCTCTTGCTGTAGTCCTGGATCCTCCATCCTGAGTTCTGGATTGAGTCGTGGACTTCGGGTCGTGGCTGAACCCGTCTCTGCGGTCCTGCCTTGGGTCTCGTCTTGCTGCTTCCCTGATGGCTTCCTCAGGATTGTAGCGGACATCCTCGTGGATTCATCTTCTCATTACAGACACATGCATTTCCTAACATTCGGTCTATATGCTGTAAAATGTATTATCTCTTGGATTTCCACACGGCATCTATTGTCTGTCCGTCCTGGGAGAGGGATCCCTCCTCTGTTGCTCTCCCTGAGGTTTCTCCCATGTTCCCCTTAAACTGTGGGGTTTCTCTGGAAGTGTTTCCTTGTACGATGTGAGGGTCTAAGGACAGAGGGTCTAAGGACAGAGGGTCTAAGGACAGAGGGTCTAAGGATAGAGGGTCTAAGGATAGAGGGTGTCTGTAAAGTGTCTCTACTGTAGGCTATTTTTATTATATGTACAGCACTCGACCAAACATCGTTTATAAATGTGCTATATAAATAAAACTTGATTTGATTTGGTTGTCAAAAAAATCGTTTTAACAATCCACTGCGATTCTAAAGTTCTGTAAAAGGAAATAGGATGCCTTTTATAGACACAGAGAGGAAGAGGAAGTGATGTTTAAGTGAGAGGTGTGAAAAAAATAACTATATGTCTCCAGTAAAGTGTGTCACAGCTTCAACACTTTAACGCTGCAATGTAACAGCCTCTGCATTCAGCGTGTTCACGTGACTGCAAAGCTCTACAAAAGCACACATTACATCAAATGTGAAACCTTAAGCGGCACTAACCAAAGGGGTATTAGACCAAGACTAAAATACTCTAAATTGAGACGTAATGCAAATTAAATAGCCTTCCTAAGCCCTGAGAAAAATACAAACCTTCATAAATTCACTATATTTAATACAAAGATTAATAATGGACATCGTTTGCAGTTTGAGGGGGTTTGGCTTTGGGTTTTGGAAATCTCTGTAACACTGGTGGCAATATGTCAATGCATCTTTACTAATATAACGCTGGCACCTTTCTCTTGAACCATCATTCATTTCTTACATGTGGGGATCTCGTCAAAGGTTAGCTTCTGTTAGAAATACCAAGAAACCGCTGTCTTTCTTTACTATTTATATCAAAACATAAGTGCACTTACGAGTCAGCTTTGATATTGTGTTCACTGAAGGTTATTACACATTTACACACAAACACTGGCCTTTAAGTTATACCTGCGCCAAATATTATATTCTACAGTGGAGAACTGAACAAAAGAGCTGGTTGTAAAATGAATAGTGTTTCAAGGTAGATTTGCCACAAAATGTATGTTGTTACGTTACTGTCTTCAACAATAGTCTATGGTCAGTTAGCTTAAGAAAACGGTTATATGTTAGCTAACTAGCAAGTATGCTAATGCAATGATAATAACTAACCATGTGAGCTAACTAACAAAAAGGCTAAGTCATATCCAGGTTAGCTAACTAGCAAGTAGGCTAACTATTTAACAATAAATAACCTTGTTAGCTAACTAGCAAGCAGGCTAATTCATTAACAATAAATAACCATGTAGGCTAACTAGCAACTAGGCGAAGTCCTTGATAATAAATAACCATGTTAGCTAACTAGCAAGTAGGCTAATTCATTAACAATAAATAACCATGTAGGCTAACTAGCAAGCAGGCTAATTCATTAACAATAAATAACCATGTAGGCTAACTAGCAAGCAGGCTAATTATTTAACAATAAATAACCATGTAGGCTAGCTAGCAACTAGGCGAAGTCCTTGATAATAAATAACCATGTTAGCTAACTAGCAAGTAGGCTAATTCATTAACAATAAATAACCATGTAGGCTAACTAGCAAGCAGGCTAATTCATTAACAATAAATAACCATGTAGGCTAACTAGCAAGCAGGCTAATTCATTAACAATAAATAACCATGTAGGTTAACTAGCAACTAGGCGAAGTCCTTGATAATAAATAACCATGTTAGCTAACTAGCATGTAGGCTAATTCGTTAACAATAAATAACCATGTTAGCTAACTAGCAAGTATGCTAATTCATTAACCAAACAATAACGCCATGTTAGCAAAGTCTATACAAAATTAATAACCATGTAAATTAAGAGCTAGTTGGGAAGTGAATAATGTAAAAAAGGGGAATTTGTCACTATGATTTATATTGTCCTTAACACTAGTCTATGCCGTCAGTTGGCCGTAGCAATGCATATTCTGTTACTAACTAGCATATAGGCTAATTCCTTCACATTAAATACCAATGTTAAAAGTCACAACTGAAATAAGGATCACTTACTTGCAGTCGGAGTGTATTGGTCTGTAGTAGAAAGCAGGAACCTTCTGCTCATATTTGGCCTTGGCTGCATTGTTTCCAGTGGAAGCGACTAACTGAAAAGGAGATAAAAAAAACCACAACCTGCTCATAAAAACACTTAATATGAATTTGAATGGAATATATGCAGTGCTTCTGCAATGCTGCATTAACATGGGCTCAATTGATCAAATAGCATGTTTTAAAGTGGTTAGGCTACTAGCCACAGTTTAAAGATATTTTATTCTAAAAATCCTCAAGTAAAAAAGTCAAATGTCTCCTTTGCGTTGTCAATAAAATCAGATTCATGAAAGAGGGGAACCACAGAAACATAATAAGGCTACTTACTAACATTGACCTTCCTTCAGTGTTCACAATACAGACACATCTGGGATTTCTGTTACACATATTGTGAATCTCATAACACCCCACTATTATTGCAAAGTAAAATAAATCCTATTGTGTCTGTTAGACGAAAGTGTCTCCTCTAATTGCGGATGTTTCATTGAAGTGGGACCGCAGCAGCTCCAGAAGTCTCAACAATAAAACTCCGACATTTCAAAACCACCTCGAAACTCTCCCTATACTACAATTACAGAAGGTGAGATTCAACACATTCACACTTTATTAACCTTTTGTCCGAGCCTGCAATCAAATCTATTACTCTAACTCGGTGCTTCTCAAAGTGTGGTCCGCGGACAACTGGTGGTCCGTGAGCGCCCCCTAGTGGTCCGTGAGTATATTGGTAACATTTCACATTTGAAATAAATAAATACATTTAAGTTTTCCGCACTCTCGCGGGAATATCTCCGCAATGGAACGAGCTTAAGTTTCACTTCATATTGCATGATATAGCCCAGCGCAACACCTTCATCACACATGTTGCCACTTGTTTGTACCACTTTCAGGCGATTTATAATCTGTTCTAGAAAAACGATGTGTTTTGGGATATTTGTGGAGTTAGTTGGTCCGCGAGTGTTTTTTTTATTGGTTAAGTGTCCTTGGTCCTTGGTATGAAAACATTTGAGAAACACTGCTCTAACTAACACAACTAATACTCTTGCTTGTGTTAAGGTTTTACCCCGAAAACACCCACTACTCCCGTGTTATTTCTACATTTACCCTCACTAAACCTCACTCTCCCCTTAAGTCAAATCCCCTTAACATCCCAATTGTCCTCCCACACCTCCAACCCCTGACTCGTGCCAGCATCACTTCCCCCAAAGTCCATTTTTGTCACCCAGTGGTGTTAAATTCCATCCACGGCACAACTTCTCTGTTGCAAAGCAAAAATAAATATCTGTGTGTTATTTCCTGCTGACGTATTTCTGAAGCGGGCATAGAGTATTTTGCACTTAGCTCAGCTTCTTCCTACACACCGGAGAATAAATGGTGTCACTAATGCAATGACCCTCTATTGATCCTGAATGATTTCCCTTCCACACAGAGGTCAGAGGTCAGGGTCAGCTGAAGAGCATTGATCATGAGCTGATAAGACTTGGAATGTCTTGCACATGGATGGACTGGAGATATGTTGAGGTATTACAATTTGAATTGTAGCCTCATGTACGCCTAGCATCCACACGAGGCCTTTTTTCCGTCTGCGCGTAAAAATAATGTTTTAAAAAGATGCTAAAGTCTCCGTTCAAGAATGAAAACGTAAGAGTCGCGTTTAAGACTGGACGTCCGGAAACTGAGATTTGTTAGCTTGATGGCCAACCACACACGCTTCTTCATTGTTTATCCTATCATATGACACGTCTTAAAGAATAGGAACCATCTTTGTTGACTAGATGTGGATACCAGATGCACAGCTGACCTTTTGTGTCTGTTATGTAATGCATTAACATGTGCGTGTCTAGGAGGTCTGTTTCTATTTTTGAAGCCATATATGACAATTCCTACATCCAGCGGTGTTATGCTTCCTGTTAACTTAAGCACACACTTGTCCATTGACGTTATTAGTTATATGACCTGTGTTTTCAGGCATGTTAGCATGGACGGAGATAATATCTGAATATGGTTTTAAATTGCTCATTTGATGGGAGCATTTTAAAACAAAAACATATCAGCCTAAAACCTCTTCCCTAACCTACGAGCACAGTGCAGAATATAAACAGCAAGCAGTGTTTTAATGAGATCTGCACCTGCTTTAAAACATAATAATAGTCGTCTTTGGCTTCATTGCAGTTTCCCCATCCTGCCCTTTTTCTGTCATATTGATGAAAAATGTCCCCCGACTAGGTTGTTTCCATAGAAACAAAAGAATAATGGCACAGTTTGAGACTCTGAAGGCACCATGGGCTTCATACTTCATATTATTTGTATTTATTGCAATCATTTTTACAACATTCACATATTTAACACAACCAGTCTGCAGAATTAACAATTTGGACACAATTCACTATGTCTCTATATTTTTAGGCTACAACTAGTGCATTGTTAAAGGAATAGCACCAGCATGTTTGGGATGTATAAGTATTTAATCCCACGAGGTAAATACAAAGGCAAATATTGTTAATTTCCTGGAGTTTTGTTTATTTTTGAGTAAAAAAAAACGGCTTTTGTTAAAATGTTTTGACCCAGACCAGCATCGAAAAAGGTGTTAAATGCAAAAGATTGAACAGGTGATCTGTTTCCACATTACATTTCCAGATTTGGCCAATTCAATAATACATATAACCACAGCCTTAAAGGGGGGGTAGGTCATTTAGGAGGAACCAGCTCGAGTGCGCTATATTAAAATAATATGGGTAGAAGAATAAGAGGAGTTTCATACACACACCAGAGATGGCAGAAGTACACACATCCTTTCCTCAAGTAGAAGTACAGATACTCGTGTTTAAAAATACTCTGGTGAAAGTAGAAGTACTGACTAAACTTCTCTACTCAAGTGAAAGTAAAGAGGCTTTGAAGTGTACTTCAGTAGAAAGTACCCATAGCTAGCAGCTGCTTTAAAGAGTACCTGACCTCCCTTTATATTAATAGAACAATAATGTCATTGTTAGCTAATGAATGTTTCCATGGTGACCAACGGCAACATGACAACGTTTCCATTGGTCCCTCTTCTTTAGAGAAGACCAGGAAGTGATGGATACACGGATCGTGTTCCAATCAATAGGCACGCAATCAAAAAATCGTCAGAAAATATAAGTAGTGGAGTAAAGTATTTATACAAGAAAAAT
>JAMFTG010000599.1:67500-92500 GCA_023974075.1 Chaenocephalus aceratus
AGAAGACGATAGGTGCGTTGGGTAGGGCTGAACGATTAATCGATTTTAAATCGAAATCGCGATTCGAGATGATGCGATTATCAAATCGCAAAGCCTGAGATTTTTTAAAACGTTTTTTTTACAATTTTTTTTCTTCTTCTTGTGTGTCAGTCATCCACACCAATCAGAAGTGCTGTGCTCCACATGTACCAGCCATTGTTAACCAATCAGAAGTGGCCCATGATAGCCCTTTCCAAATGGCTTCCAATGGAGCTTTAGATGGCTTGGTGAACCGTCTGAGTCAGGTTAGTAACGCTCCATCACGTGTTTCTATTACAGGGAGAATCTGAAACTGAAGCTTGACTTTAAAGCAACCCAACGGAAGCTTCATGTAAGTTTAGTTCTTTCACTCGTAGCTCGGGCTGCGGGGTGCTACAGACGGGAGCACGTTGATACGACCTTCCTAGCCGGAGACATGGCCGCATTTTACAATAAACTTCTGTTAGGGGCGCTTAAAAATAAATATCGCAATTCGAATCGCAATCGCAATATTTGTCAGAAAGATTTTTTCCCAAAATCGTGCAGCCCTAGCGTTGGGTTGCTATATTTCAAAGGTTCAACTCTGTAAATGTGCTATGGCTAAGAAACATACGCCTACAATCGAAATCGATGTCGAATTTTCTTAACTGCAAATAAAACAAGACAAAATAAGTTTAAAGCTATGAGCCTCAAATAAAGACTGAAACGGCATGCAGGAAACACATTACCAATTATATGAATGGCTAAAGCTATTTATCTTTGTTAAGACACCGAGTTGAAATGGGAAAGGCAGAATACGTTTTTCTCCAACTCATAGTCTTTAAAATCCTCCACGCTAGGAGCCTGAACTCGCCTCCTATCTCATCATAGTTCCTGCTGCTTCTGCTGTTTCCACAAACACCTTCCTCAAACCCCAGAGGAGAGGCTTTCCTCCTGAGGCAGAAACTCGTTTGTGTGTCCTTAGCAGAGGGCAGAGAAACGCCGCTGTATATAAACTCCTCTGTGAGCACCAGCACCGGAAAGATAGGGCAGAGAACTCAAAGGTAAGGAAGGGCGGAGGAAGAATGACTAAGCATTAAAGGCAGTGTTACCACTTTGTGTGTTTTCAGACCAATTACAGCAGGCAGGCTGTCAGGTTAATGGATGTTGTATCTGAGGGGAAGATAGCACGGGTGAGGCAGGACAGCCAGGTCACTGAAGATGATGATGATGTCTTTACTCTGTAAGCCTGCTATAAAAAGTTTTTTTTGACAGAGTAGTGTAGGGGTGACACACTTGTGTACTACAACATGGAAGTTAGCATCGCAAGAGCTCCTATCCCTTTGTTCAGTAGGATCAGCTCCACATAAACACCACTATTATAATAGTTGAAGCAAACGTTGGGCTATAAAGGAACTACAGCACGGTCACATGACTTCACGTCACCACCGCTAAGCTAAAGGTGGCTAATGTTGGGCTATAAAGGAACTACAGCACGGTCACATGACTTCACGTCACCACCGCTAAGCTAAGGTGGCTAATGTTGGGCTATAAAGGAACTACAGCACGGTCACATGACTTCACGTCACCACCGCTAAGCTAAAGGTGGCTAATGTTGGGCTATAAAGGAACTACAGCACGGTCACATGACTTCACGTCACCACCGCTAAGCTAAAGGCGGCTAATGTTGGGCTACAAAGGAACTACAGCACGGTCACATGACTTCACGTCACCACCACTAAGCTAAAGGTGGCTAATGTTGGGCTATAAAGGAACTACAGCACGGTCACATGACTTCACGTCACCACCGCTAAGCTAAAGGTGGCTAATGTTGGGCTATAAAGGAACTACAGCACGGTCACATGACTTCACATCACCACCGCTAAGCTAAAGGCGGCTAATGTTGGGCTACAAAGGAACTACAGCATGGTCACATGACTTCACGTCACCACCGCTAAGCTAAAGGTGGCTAATGTTGGGCTATAAAGGAACTACAGCACGGTCACATGACTTCACATCACCATGCTAAGCTAAAGGAGGCTAACGCTGGGCTATAAAGGAACTACAGCACGGTCACATGACTTCACGTCACCACGGCTAAGCTAAAGGAGGCTAACGTTGGGCTATAAAGGAACTACAGCACGGTCACATGACTTCACGTCACCACCGCTAAGCTAAAGGAGGCTAATGTTGGGCTATAAGGAACTACAGCACGGTCACATGACTTCACGTCACCACCGCTAAGCTAAAGGAGGCTAATGTTGGGCGTGATGACGTTTAGTCATCTCATTAGACATTGGTTAGCAGTATCACCTTTGTAGTTGTAGCAAATCATGCCAGCAATCTAGTTGAACACATTTGATTAGGCAACTAAAGTCAATCTTGAGCTAGTCAATGATGTTATTTTTTACACTCAAAGAGTTGGATGTTCTCACCAAAACACTCGACTGAATTGTGAGCAGCTCGATCAGATATTAAAAAAGAACTTCTTGCATACCATGTTACTCAATATACTCACAGAAACCAGTCATTCTTTCTTCAGGAAATGTGTTTTTTCCAGCCTGGATGTATATCGTATATCATTTTCACGCAGCAACTTAAACAACCCAATAAGATTAAGAAACGATTTGACTGATAACCTTTACTGTTATTATCCCCAATTAAGGGCGACTGAAACATTTGTATGAACATGACGTCTAAAATAAGTAAACCGAGTAATTGAGCAGCTACCTGCTACCCCCTGTTTAACTCCTCTCTGACCCCCTCTTCTCTCGTCCAGAACATGTTGCTCTGTTTGCTCCGTGGTGTTCGGAGCTGTAATGAAACTGTGATGTTTTTTCAGAAAAAGCCACGGCGATAAGATCCTGTCCCCATCTGCGAGGAGCCGCCTGCATCAATAATTCATATCAGGACTATTATGAGACGTGAATTATGAGCTTGATCTGGTCGCCGAGGAACGAAGGAAGATGTGTTTTGTTGATGACTGGATATCCAAACACTGGACTCGGCTTTCCGGGAATTTCATGACATAAAGCCAGCGTTAAATAGATAGATAGAACTTTATTTGTCATTGTACAAGTACAACGAAATTACAACAGACTCAAGGTGCCAACACGCAACAACAAGACAATATAAAAACAACAAGACAATATAAAAACAACAAGACACTATAAAAACAAGACAATATAAAAACAACAAGACACTATAAAAACAATAAATGGGACTTAAAAAAAAAGGAATATGTACATAAATAAATAATAGATAAATTAAAATTGCACGATTCCCCTCGTATTACACGGAAGGTTTATATAATTTAAATATTAGCAGCGTTTAGTGCACATATGGCCCTGGGAAAGAAACTGAATTTGAGTCTGTTTGTCCGGGAAGACATGGTACGGAAGCGCCTGCCTGAGCGCAGCCGTACGAAGTGCTCGTTACCCGGGTGGTGTGGGTCCTTGAGGATTTTGACTGCCTTCTTAAGGCAACGAGAGCTTTTAAAATAAAAATATGGGAGGAAGTTGAAGTTATATTGTAGATAATTTAGCAGCTTCACTAGCAGTTGTGTTGCCGTGGGAATCTGAGCACTTGTTGAGGATAAACGAGCATGTATGTCCCTCTTCTCCCCAGCTGGGAGTTTCCTCACTCACTCTACAATTACCAGCTTCTCTGATTATCCTGAATCTGCTGCACGACATCTGTCCCACCTCAATTTGATTATGTAACGATTGCAAAGGTGAAAGCGGCTAGCCTGCCACGCAAAACTAATTGACAATCTCAGCGGGGGAACAATCAGACCCAATGTTTCCTCTGGGCAATGTGGACAACAGTTATAAGGCCATAAGGGTATCTGTAAATGAATCAATTTTATCCCGGACAAGACGGAGAGTCTGCAGCTGTCTCTGGCTACCAAGACAAGTGGCGCTGTTAGCTTAATGCTAACACAGCAACATGCTCCAAAGGACAGGACTAACATGCTGATTTAGTGTTTATCATTTTAGTTTAGCGCCTTATGATAACGTTAATTAGCATTAAACTCTGCTGAGGCTGGCGGGAATGTCGCCAGTTGTTCTTATTATTTTCAAGCCAATTTATCCCAAACAACACTGAGAGGCTGCATCTGTCTCTGTGAAGCTTTTAGACAATTTTGCCATTTTAGTGTAACCATAGGTTTATAATGCATCCTGTTGAGACCATGGACATCTATGGAAGCCCATTTCCACATAAAGAAAACACTTAAAGGTAGGGTAGGTAATTCACTTCAGATACACTTTTTGTTATATTCCATGGAATGCTCTTAACATCCCGATAGCAATGAATATCTGAAATGCTTTGACAAAAAATCCATTAAAATGTCATCTGTGGAAGCCGTGGCGATGTAGAAAGCTCGACCAATCATCTGAGCCGGCTAAAGTAACTGGATGGCCTACCTGCCTGTCAGCCTTCCATCTGTGCACTAACGTATCTCGTGCCCTCATTGGTCATGTGCGCTCCGTGTGTGTTGGGGGAGGGGCTCTGGAGGAAGTGGCCGATTTTGATCCGGTTGCGTATTTTCAAATTCTAGCGCACTCGAGCCGGTTTCTCCATTCTTACCTACCCACCTTTAATGCGAGGCCATCTAATGAGAAACCCTCTTTGGATAGTACCTAAGTATCTCAAATTATTGAGCAACCTATCTTTAAAAGGCCGTTGTATCTGAAAATAAGTTATTTTTAGAAACTATGGTAGTATTTTGTGAGAGTTTTCTCATTGTTTTTGTATAAAAGTAGTTATTTTGTGATAGTAATAATAATGTCAGGATAGTAAGTCAACATTTGGTTTCATCACAAGTATTATAGTTGTCTCTTACTGGAGGAAATGGGCTTCCATAAATATCCGTACCAAATTTCACGACAATCCATCCATGTTTTTGTCTAGACATTTCCCTCAGCAGTCATTAGGGTACATCCTCTGGGAACCAAGAAGGACACTGACATTTTGTGCAGATCCATTGATGGGATATTGTTAAGTTAAATAAATATTTTAACCTGTAGCTTGTGGCACTAAAGAAACAATGATACTCAAGTCAGTCAGGGTTTTCCCCCGGGAACAATGCATGTCTTCAAAGCAACCCATCCAGCAGGTTAATATTGAGACAAAGTGTAAATGAACCAACTACAGGGTACTAAGACGCAAAAGGCCACATACAAATATCCAATAAATTAAATCTGCTCTCGACACAGCACCAACAATGTTAAGAGCCCATTGTCTGCCCACTTCTCAACAACACAACACCCTTTTGGTCAGGACGAAATCCCTCTCAGAACGAACCTATCTCATTTCTTTGTTCGAGTGCCTCTGGCTCCAAAGTCTGCTCCCCAACAGCCGGTCCTCAGAGGAGCCGTAACCAGGGCCGAGGAACAGCGTCCTGGGCAAACGGCCCGAACCGGAGCCTCTGTGGCCAATCACTGGTTTATTGCCATTTCCAGTGAGGAGAAAAGAGAAGAAAGGAGTGGGAGGAAGAGGACGGGAGGAAGAGAGAGGATTAAAGGGGGGAAAGCATGGGAAGAGAGGATGGAGAAAAGCTGATAGTGAAGAACAAATTGTGCCATTTAAATGAAAACATGACACGTGCACACACACCAATAATTACTGCTGCTGACAGAGTGGACCACAAGATAAGCTTATCCACACTGTGGACACACACACACACACACACACCACACACACACACACACACACACACACACACACGCACGCACACACACACACACGCACACACACACACACACACACGCACACACAGGGATAGTTGACATGTCTTTGTGCACCCTCACACACCATGACAGCCACACCGGAGTGTGTCATGTGTTTGTGGCGGTCCAGAGTCCAGTCTCGTAGTTAGGACATAGCCTATGCGTGAAAAAAAAAAAATGCAGATGTTCCAAGTTGATCGACCTTTTCTCATCCTTTCTGAACCAATCCACTCACACCTGTCTGGTTTTGAAGCGCCAGTTTGCATGTTACCCCAACCTCTTACATGCATTACCTGCAGCTGCACGCGCTGTCTCTATGCTGGACCCAGGAGAAGGGGTGTTTCGGGGGAAGGCTTACCTGGATTGCCGCAGTCTGCACATGTCCCGTTCCCCGGTCTAACCAGCACGTCCTGCAGGAGCCGGTTGTTCCCTCCGGTTCCTCCGCCATGCTGAGTCTATCCGTCCAGCAGCAGCCTCACCGCGGGAGGGGGGAAGAAGAAGAAGGACATCCGCTGCTGGAAGTCCGAGAGATGAGAGACAGAAAGAGAGGCAGAAAGAGACAGCTCGATCACCTCCAATCTGACACAAGAGGAGGAGAAAGACTGCTGGAGGAAACCTCTGTCTGTTTAATAGCTCTATTACGGAGACTGCATTATAATCAAGCCTACACGTTACCATCTCCTCCTCCCGCCCTCCTGTACTGCCTGCCTGTTTCCTCTACCTTATCTTATAAGAGTGAGACATCCAGTGGTGGACTACCAGAACACATTTCATTAAAGAGGCTCATTTTCAGTTTTTATTAGTCTCTACTGGGACATGTCTCCTTGCTTTAATGTTCAAAAAGCTCTGTATTGTTCTCATACTGCCTGTGCTGCAGCATCTCTTTTCACCCTCTGTCTGAAACCAGAGCCCAGTCTGCTCTGATTGGTTCGCTGGCCGGCTCTGTTGTGATTGGTCAACCGCTCAGAGATGTCCCGCCCCTTAGCCTATAAGTACAATGTCTATGAGCGCTAGCCAATAGAGGTGCGAGTGTTACAGTGATGTCACTATGTACTTTGCAGACAATGTACATGCACACAATCCTTTATAACACACTAGCGAAATGGGAAAACACCCCATATGGCATAATAGCGACTAAAAAAACACATTATCTACACTTGGTATGTCTTCAAATCCTCATCGATAAATCAATCGCATACTAATGCATAAGAGGAAAGACGGGATAATTATATAGTCCCTATTTGTTATTTTACAGTAGGGTATTATAATCATGCATTATATTATATCAAGTTTAGTAGGTCAGACAGGAGGTGTAGGATGTTCACCTGTCCCTGAATTATAGCCTAGTACTTTGTATTAGTTTGTTTATTTTGCATATTCAATAAAAAACTTAATAAGTTGACGATAATAATTATTTTCTCAGGATGTTCTGCATTTAATTGTAATTTAAAGTAATTCATAATAGTATTAATACTATTTTTGGAAGTATTCCTTTACAAAGAAAGACATTACATCGAATTTTAAATGATTAAAAGTGTAATGTATGTCTTGTGGCGAGTGTTTGCTTCTTTAAGGATTTAATCGAAAACCTACTCCATCATCGATGCGATCCAATCGACTGCTTCTGTCTGTGTGTGTGCAGGGACGAAACAGCACGTCATATTCACGAGACAACAGGGTCACGTTATTCTGTTGCTGTTTTTGCAATAATCTTCAACAAAGCTTGTTTTAAAAGCTTTTCTAAAATGTCTGCGATGAATTTCGGGTCGAAGAGTTTCAAGCCTCGCGCTCCTGACAAAGGCGCGTTTCCTATTGATCATTTCGGTGAGAAAAAACACAACATGTTCCGTAAAAGCAGAGTTAAAATGACGCTGTAGTCTAAATTCATTAGGCACTCAGAGCTAATGCATGTTTTGCAAAAGAGTCATGAGTTTCCGCAGAGCCAGACGTTGTACAGAAGTCCTTTTAGTCCATTTTACTTTGATTATACAACGCATTCCTCTCTGACGCTGGAGGTTAATGCATAAAAGCTAATGGCTGATTTATGCTACTGCCAATATGTGTCTGTAGTGTATTTCTATATATTCCTGTTGCTTAGCGACACTGAGTATTCAATATCTTCGTTATATAGTGTATTAATTAGATGCTCTATTCATATATGTCCTTTCTAATGTGAATGTGTACTTACTTGCTGCTAGTGTTCATAGTATTTGTCTTATTTGTATCTTATTGTATCTTTTACATATGTTTAACTCGTGTAATGGTTGACTACACTGCTCCTAGGATAATATAATTCCCAATTTGGATTTAAATTAAATATCAGACTGTCAAGATGCAAGGCTTTTATAGTCATGTGTGCATAGCTACAGTGTAGGTATATCAATGAACATCTGAGGTCACAGGCTCTTCCAACACGATACAATAGTTTAAATAGTGCAAGTAAATACAAATAAAATAGGATGCGTTACCCTTTCCTAATTTAAAGGCAGAGTTTAGATTGTTTTAAGAGCGGTTCAATCAGTTCCTTACCTGTCGAGAGTAGATTAAGGTCGACACAATCCAAGCTTGGAGAAATAGCCATTAGTACTGAATGTGCCCGTTTATGAAATGCCTCAGAGATCAGGAGGCACTACGCTATAATCGATGAAGTTCTGTCCCTGCATCCATGCAGAATCATCCACGTCCGCATCACGATGCATCGTAGAAACGTTTCATTTCAACACCCCGAGTCAAGAGTAGATTAAGGTCGACACACCCTGCGGTTAGAAGGCAGAACGACGCAGAAATCACACGAAGAAACCGATACAAACACAACAGAATAATAATATGTTTATTTATCATAGCACATACAACAAGTGCTTCACAAGTGAGAACAAACGTTAAAATGAAGCCCACAGAGACATGGATACAATAACAACACGAGGCAGACATTTTTAAGGTCATAAAAAAAAACGCAGCCCACGTGGAGTCCTGACAACAAAAATATCTTTATTTTTTTAAGCTTTAACTGACATTTTTACAAATAAAAAATCCATGCAATACAAATGTATTACACAATAGCTGTGCTCTATTTTAACCGAGCTCTGCCTGTGGTCAGCTATTAACAGGCTTCACTTGTCTTTTTCTTTCTGAGTGTAGTGGCGCCTCACTTCAGAGCGTTTACCGCGACCCATCTTTGGTGTTATGAAGAGACTGAGCTCGTGAACTACGGGAGGGCGGGGGAGCCTCGCTGCGGGGCAACTGTGGACCTCTGTCGTCTGTCGCCGCAACTTACATGATGCCGTTTAAAAAAATGACGACCCGCTGACGACCGGCCGTTCTGCGATTCTCCAGAACACGCAGATGGCCAGACCTCCCTTACCCTGGCTGCATTCCACCGGGTCGCCGCGGCGCAGACGGACCCGGTGGAATACAGGGTCTACCGCGTTTAGGAACCGTTAAGCAGAACCGCAATTGTGTATTTTGTATGGGTACCCGGTACCCGGCATTTTCTTATCGGTTCTCATCTGGAACCGAGTTTCAGTTCCCAACCCTACACCCCACACACAGACTGGACACACCACACACATAGACAGGACACACCACACACACACAGACACAGGACACACCACACACATAGACAGGACACACCACACACACAGACTGGACACACCACACACATAGACAGGACACACCACACACACAGACTGGACACACCACACACATAGACAGGACACACCACACACACAGACGGGACACACCACACACACAGACTGGACACACCACACACAGACTGGACACACCACACACACAGACGAGACACACCACACACACAGACGAGACACACCACACACACAGACGAGACACACCACACACACAGACGAGACACACCACACACACAGACGGGACACACCACACACACAGACTGGACACACACACACACAGACGAGACCACCACACACAGACGGGACACACCACACACACAGACTGGACACACCACACACACAGACTGGACACACCACACACATAGACTGGACACACCACACACACAGACGAACACACCACACACACAGACGAGACACACCACACACACAGACGGGACACACCACACACACAGACTGGACACACCACACACACAGACGAGACACACCACACACACAGACTGGACACACCACACACACAGACTGGACACACCACACACACAGACGGGACACACCACACACACAGACTGCACACCACACACATAGACTGGACACACCACACACACAGACTGGACACCCACACACACAGACTGGACACACCACACATAGACAGGACACACCACACACATAGACTGGACACACCACACATAGACAGGACACACCACACACACAGACGAGACACACCACACACACGACTGGACACACCACACATAGACAGGACACACCACACACATAGACTGGACACACCACACATAGACAGGACACACCACACACATAGACTGGACACACCACACACACAGACTGGACACACCACACACACAGACTGGACACACCACACACACAGACTGGACACACCACACACATAGACGGGTCCAAAACTCAGCCGCCCGTATCATCACCAGAACTCCTTCCGTTGATCGTATCACTCCGGTTCTTCAACAACTCCATCGGCTCCCCGTTAAATACCGACTTCAACATGTTGCTCCCTCACCTTCCCACTCTTGCCTCACCTCCATATCTCTCTGGACTCCTTCACACCTACCCTCCCTCTCGTGCTCTCCGCTCCTTCTGCCCGCCGGACCACCATGGGGTCACGAGCCTTCAGCCACTCTGGAAACTGGCCGATTCCACATCTTAATTCCTCTAAACTGAATGATGTTTTTAAGTCTTTCAGATCTTCTTTGTCGCTTGTTTCTAATGATGCTCTGCGAGGAGTCCTTGAGAGCTTTGAAAGGCGCCCATAAATAAAATGCATTATTATTATTACAGAAACGAACAGACTGACAAGCTTCTCTCTGAATGTGCCGTATTGTTTCAGGAGAGTGTAAGATCTTCAAGGAGACGTTTATGAAATGCCTCCGAGACAACAGCTTCGACAACTCCAAGTGCCGCCTGCAGTCCAAAGACTACCTGGAGTGCCGCATGGAAAAGTAATGACACGAGACTCCTCTTTGTAATCCTCACATTCTACTCAAGTCACTTCTGACTATATTTCACTGTTTTTTCTTTTTTAGGATAGAATTGTTTTCATAAAAAACGTATATAGTATATCAAATATATAAGATTAAATGACATATGTTGAAAATATAAAATAAAACAACATTTTATGCCATGGAAAAATGTCGTGGTATAATATTGGAATGAATTAAAATGAAGATGAACATATATACATATTGGATATAGTCACATGGGTGTGTGGAAACAGTGTGTATCATGTTGTGCAGCCTGATGGGGAGGTGTGTGGTGCAGTGGGATAGTGCGCTGATCTTCGAATCAGAGGATAGCAAGTTCGAGTCCCACTGCAGTCAGCATGTCGAGACACTTCACCCCAAGTTGCTCCCGTGGGGATCGTCCACAGTATTCAGTATGTGAGTCGCTTTGGATAAAAGCGCCTAACAAGTGACATGTCATGTAATGATGGCTGCACGTTCAGCGCATTATATAAAGTCCAGGACCATTTGTCTGTTAAAGGAAAGACACATACCCTTCCCCATTAGGTCATGGTCACAATAGTTTTCTATCTGTTTTTAATTGTTGTTTGACTTTTATGTTAAATTCCTCGTACGTGTCGACCTACCTGCTGATGAACCTGATTCTGATTTCTTTCTGACTCCGTCCTTTTCATCGTGTGTTCTCCAGTCAGCTGATGGCCAAGGAGCCAATGGAGAAACTGGGCTTCAAAGACCTGATGGACCCTCCTCCCAGCCAATCAGACGGAGACACTAAACCATGACCTGCTCCGATTGAAGCATATTAAATGCAGTGTGAAGCTGAGAAGATTTCAAAGACTTTAAGAGTGCGATGGAGACTTGCCGTGGTTTGCCTCGTGGAGAACAAACGCAATGAATCGTCTGTGTACATAGAATATAATGTATAATATATGGAGATGCTGTTTTGGCATTCTAATAAACCTTTTGTATTTAAATTAAACTGCACTCGAGCATTTAATGGTCTGGATGGCGACATCTGCTGGTAACGTGTTGCTACTGCATCTGCATGTATGGATGTAATCAATGATAAGTATAAGTAAGCGTTCCTACTGCTTCTATTTGCATTTTCTTCACACTAGTGCACATGTGTCAAACTCGAGGCCCGGGGGCCAAATCAGGGCCGTGGTGGATTTAATTTCGGCCCGCAGGATAATTTCTAATTCCTATTAGATCTGGCCCGCCGGTATATTGCACCTTCACTCCATCCTGAGGGTCTCCTCCGCTCAGAGCCGGACCCCAAACATTGATGAACCTGCACCCGAGATGAGACGCCAAGTATCTGAACTAGCATCCCAGAAAAGCACACTGAGCTCAATGGATGTGTCCTTCTGCACTTTCTCTCACGACAGCAGGGCATGTTTGGTTTTCTCTGTGAGGGGAATAGTTTTGTTGAAGCTGTTGTTGGCCTGTGGGAAAATGTACTCATAAGAAGTGACTCTGAAGCTGCAGATAGAGCCGTAAGAAATGAATGCTACTGATTATGTAATGTTGTTTTTATAGGCAATAATTGAAGCTTTGTTAGTTCCAGGTTTAATTTGTGCAATAAGTTCATTTCAATAAGTTCTGCAGTAAACATTGAACCAGTCCGGCCCTCGACTAGTACCCATTTTTTTATTTTGGCCCACGGTGTATTTGAGTTTGACCCCCCTGCATAAGTGAAATGCAAAAATACGTTTCCCATGATGGAAACATGTTACCCTGTTCCTCACATTTTAAATATGTGAGAAACATGTATTTAGCCCTTTTTTTAAAATATCAAAATCCATCTTAATCTTGCTGTTAAAAGTAAATATATATGGCAAAAAATCGTTTTGTGGAGAAATAAAGTTATTCTGAAGAAAACTCCGAACATGGGAAAATGAAATATGCCATAAGAATAGTTTCACAGAAAGAAAATGAGAATATGAAAGCACATGGAAAACAATGGAAATATATTTACTACGTGCTTTTCATCCCTTTCAGACACAAACAGAGAGACCGATGCGTAATGCTCCTCCCTAAAAAGATAGATACCCAATTATATAAGTGGTGTCATTTATTTGAAACAGAAAGACAAACATGTGTTTCACATTTTAAACATTTAACTTTATTGTCACTTTCAATCCCACTCAGCCAGTTATACAAAACAACACGTGTTAGGAGACACAAATAAACAAAGTCCAACTAAAAGCAAACGCATCTGGATCAGAGCATCATTCAAATCCGGTGGGAATAAATCATGATTATCTCAATGTGCTATTAACTAACACACGCACGCGCGCACGCACGCACACACACACACACAACTATAACATTTCCAATTTTTTTACTATTCACCTGTTTTTATGCACATTTGAAACAAACATTTACATAAAAGGTTATCCTTATATAGTATTTAAAACTTCTAGAAGATTGATTCAACACAAATTGGACAACACAAATATTAAATATGAGACTTTGACAACCCGCAAAAGAAGATTAGTGACTCTATATTATCATATGATTAACATAACACTCTTAAACTGATTAATAAGCAGGTAGTCTGAGTGCATAGAGACCTTATATTAGCTCATAATGTTGAATAATTTCACATACACGTCTTTAAACCAAAAATAACTGTACTTTGTGCGACTCTGACGTTATTGGGCAATACATAAAACAATATTTTGACTAAATAAAACGTCTTTTCTTACATATTTTCCTACTGTGTCAGTCGCATAGAGACCACGTTGTGTTTTACGGGGCTGTGTGTGAACCAATCAGAAGCCTGAACTTGCATAGGCAGTAAGGAGGTAGTGTATCCCTCAACTCTGACTGTCAGGCTAATGTTTCCCTTTTAGATTGCTGTATAGCCCGTTTTTATATCTGCTTAATGTTTAATATTTATAGTTAAACGCCAATACCTTGCTATAATACAGGTATAGAAGCATCCAGTTGGTTTGGTGTTGCTATTTTCGGGATTTCTTTGGCTTGGTCGTGCGGAAAGAAAATGCCTGAGGTGTCAAACGAGGTAAAAACAGTGCTTGACCAAATATGAAACCGGCTTTTCCTGTGTGTGCTGTCCAACAACGTGTTTCTGCAAAGGAAATCCAGACCGTTATCTTGGTTACATAATTACTCTAAATGGCATGCGTGTTCAACACTAACGCTATACATTAAGCTGGAGCTAACTGCAGTTTTAAGAGACTGTAGTCCACACGTTTGTGTTTCCTGAGAGACACAACCATGGACCCAAAAGGTGAGCCAGAAGAAACCGTTAGACCCTCAATTGGAGGTGAAGATGGTGGTGGTGGAGCCACAATCCTCGCTTTGACCATTTGCTCTGCAGCCATTGGAGGAACTTTCCAATATGGCTACAACATATCCATCATCAACGCTCCTACCAGCTACATCCAGACCTTCATCAACGACACCTACACGGAGCGATGGGGCTCTGCTTTGGAAAGTTCTCAGCTCACCTTAATGTGGACCATCATCGTTTCGGCCTTTTCGCTCGGGGGTTTGCTCGGAGCCCTTCTCGCCGGTCCTCTTTCGGTCCGATTCGGCAGGAAGAACTCTCTGCTTCTAAACAACGGTTTCCTGTTCGCCGGCGCCGTTCTCGTGCTCACTTCCAGGGTGGCGAAATCCTTCGAGATGGTCATCTTCGCTCGCTTCCTAGTGGGGATTAACTCTGGCGTCAGTATGAACGTACAGCCTATGTATTTTGGGGAAAGCGCACCCAAACATCTCAGGGGTGCTGTGGCTTTTTCCTCGGCTGTTTTCACTGCGTTTGGGATCTTCCTGGGTCAAGTCGTGGGTCTCACGGAAGTTCTGGGCGCACAGCATCTTTGGCCTTATTTACTAGCTAGCAACGCTTTGCCAGGGTTGATCCAACTTCTCACGTTACCATGGTTTCCAGAAAGCCCTAGGTACCTTCTCATCGACCGAGGAGACAAGGACGCTTGTGTCAAGGCGCTTGGGAGGCTTCGAGGTGGCGTGGCTCCCATTTTGGAGGTGGAGGAGATGCTTGAGGAACAGGAGCAGCAAAAAACTGCCGCCTTGAACTCTGGGTCGTCTGCCAACAAGACGCCGTGGACGCTGTTTAAAGATGCAGGCCTTCGATCTCAGCTCAGGACCGTCATGGCGGCCAGTAGCGCCATGATGCTCTGCGGCAACGACTCCATCTACTTCTACGCTTACTACATCTTCCTCGCAGCGGGGATACCTCCACAGAAGATCCAATACATCACCATCGGCACGGGGGCGTCCGAGTTTACAGCGTCTATCCTGAGCAACCTGCTGATCGAAAGAGTTGGACGTAGATACCTCCTGATTGGAGGGTACAGTTTGATGTCTTTCTGGAGCGTAGTTTTCACCGTCGCTCTGAACCTCCAGAGTCGAGGTGTTGCTGGGATGGCGTACCTCAGCATGGCTTGTGTTTTCGCCTATATCCTCAGTTTTGGTTTGGGTCCTGCCGGCGTTTCGGGGATCCTACCGGCGGAGATCTTTGACCAATCGGCTCGCCCGGCTGCTTACATGGTTGCCGGGTCTTGCATGTGGGTCAGTCTGTTTTTGGTGGGCATGCTGTTCCCGTTTATCGTCAAAGGGTTGGGGGATTTCTGTTTCCTGCCGTTCTTTGTCGTCTGTGTGGCCTCCGCTGTGTTTTTGGGGCTCACTTTACCGGAGACGAAAGGAAAGACACTGGCAGAGATCACGGCAGATTTTGATGGAAGGAATGGAAAGCGGAACGAGTATTCAGACGTGGGAATGGATGAACCCATGAGGGAGCAGTACCAACTGGGTAACGCTGCCTCTCTTACTAACCTAATGCTGGATAGTAAACCGGACCTGGAGAGTATTCAACCTCAAGTGGACGTGTAAAAGAAGTGCCTTTGTTGTTAACTGGAATCAGAAGTGTCCTATTTATGCTGTGTTTTTATTTATGTCTTTGGAAAGTATGCCAAACTCCAGCAGAAGTGCAATAGAGTTAAATATGTAATAGTTATTACTAACCCAATGTTATTTTGAATTCTTGACATTTTTTGCATACTGCCAAACTGAAAAAGAAACCCAAAAATGGAGAGATGATTGGAAGTAAACGGGTGTGTTTACAAACTCTTACATAACTTATTCAGTATAGTACAAGTCTCCATATTCACTAACACTTGCACTTTCATTGAAACCTTAATATTTAAATCACTTCAGACTCGCACGAACAGACTGTTTATGTCTAATATCAGTTTTAGTTAGTTTAGTCAATTTATTGAACATGTCAGAAACCAAAAAATATAACAATAATATATATATATATATATATATTCTCTTTTTTTCACTCAGATTAATAATTATAACAAAGTACCAAAAAAATAAATAATAACAAAGTACCAAAAAATAAATAATAATAATAATTTTCAGATAGTCTCTGTTCATGTTCAACAGGGGCAAGAAGAAGCTTAAAAAAACTTTTAACAAAATTAATATCAAGTGAGGTTTAACTGAAAATGCACGTTTGACAAGTCGATCGACATATATTTGGATTTAGTTTTGCTGTCGTTCAATTAATCAAAACATTTCTTATTCTACGTCATGTGGACACTCATGCAAGAAATTAGTTTTTTTATAGTCGCTCTCTGTTAATTATCTACAGCTCGGTCACACAAGACGGCTCTTGAGCAGCGTGTGACCGTTAGATTAATAATTGCCTTTTCAAAGGGGAGCGTTCTGTATACATATCAATCTCCAGTGAAAGTAGAACAATAGGACTGTTGTAGTTAACTTTTAAATCCGTCCCAGCTTCATTTCATTCAGTACGCCTTGTTAAATCAGTTAGACATCAGTGTGAAGGGGAGCACGGCCTACATTACACATCCTATTATGTAGCTGTACCATGGTTAGGAAAGTCCAATCAATGTGTGTGAGCTTCTCTCTCTCAGAGCCAGAAACCAGAGACTATACAGCAGGGGTGTCAAACTCAAGGCCCGGGGGCCAAATCCGGCCCGCGACTTCATTTAATATGGCCCCACAAGAGCGTGCAAAGAATATAATATTTTTATTATACGGTTACATGCCGATTTACAGAAGCACGTTGCCCATAAACTACATATCCCACAATGCATCTCAAATTTGACTTTTTCTCAGAATTTGACTTTTTTTCTTCAAAATATTCTTTTTTTTTAAAAATCATTTTGTGACATTCTCAGTGAAGAGACTTGCAATGATTTGCCCTAGACTTCTGCTTTCAGACGTAGTTAATTATGAAGTTATTACCCTATCCGATAATAATCCAATGCAGAGGCAATAATAATAATACATTATTTATATATATTAAATATTTATATATGTATTTTTATATATAGTCTTAAAGTTACAACCGGCCCTTTGAGTGCAACCATAATGCTAATGTGGCCCGCGAAGAAATTGAGTTTGACACCCCTGCTATACAGGATGTTTTTATTTATTTATTTATACCCAAATAAATCATATTTATTACTCATATGGTCCCCGAACATTCTCCTATGTCATCCATACCAGCTTTCCCATCTTTCTACTTGATGACAACACATATTTAAATTATAGCACGCTAGGATTTGGATTTGGGAGAGAGTAGTTTTTGCTTACCATTATTTAGGACTTTCTTTGACCACGTATGGAAACATGGATCCAGCTCCTTTTAAGAGAAAGATAAATAGTTTTTTAAACATTAATGCATGTATATGTGTCAAATTAAAGCCATAACATACTAATATGAACCTTAAAATGATCCTAATATGTAGGATATGGATTTGGGAGAGAGGGGTTTTTGTTTACTAATATGTTAAGACTTTCTTAGACCATGTAAGGAAACAATTGATGTAGTTCGACCTTTTTGAACATAAAAGCATGTTAACACATTCCCACATCTTCAAAAACAATTGATACTCAAAGCAGCTTATTTTGCTAATCATTTTTCAATTTTATTCCTCTCATAAACTTCTCATTACGCCAAGGTTTGGAACGACATGTGGAGTTACGGTACCTTTGTGAATTCAAGATACGACTTTATTGGTGATTGCTAGATGATTATACACCTCCTACGTAGCAGCATATTCACAGTGAGGGTCTTGACAGTAATACAGGTGTTAGCAGTAGACTGGGTAATCATTTTGATTGCATGTGTTAAAGGATTACCCACTCTAGTTCAACACTTCTGCACCGGGCAGATAACAGTGCCAGTGATCCATGCTTGTGTTATTTTACTGTTCAGTGAACCATTGAGTGATGCAGGAATGAGGCCTCAAACCCTGAAGTTAGTTAGCATTCTAACACTTTGGGGTTCCCTCTCGTCTTAGGCTGCGGCCCCACGAGGACGAAAACGGCTAAACGCATAGGATTAACGCAAACGCAATCGCAAACGGCTTCCGTCCACATGCAATAGTTATCCGGATAGTGTCTGCCCACACGAGACCGCTCCGTTTAGCTCCAACCGCTGGAGAAGCTGCAGTACATATGCAGGAGCCTCTAAGTGGCGCTGTAACTTCTTCCACAAAAGCAGCGAAGAAGCATGGTTGTCATGGATGCCCTTCTGTTTATTCTCCGCGGTGGGGGCCGCACACACGGAGCCGTTTGACCCCCCAGAGAGTGGCGTATGCATTTCTATCCATCTTGGGACCCGTTGTCGTTTCCTCAGTCGTTTAGTGCCGTATTCGGTCGTCCTCGTGTTGCCGAACGGTCTATATGACACTAAACAGTAACGCAAACGACCGAATTCGTCCTCGTGGGGCCGCAGCCTTAAAGGTTTTTGAATGCATTTTTGGTCGGAAATAACACCTGTGGTTAACGTAAGCTGAAGAGAAGTTTATCCTACGACATAAAATACGTCAGTAATACCCCACTGGTGACGTGAAGTCATGTGACCGTCCTTTATAGCCCAACATTAGCCGCCTTTAGCTTAGCGGTGGTGACGTGAAGTCATGTGACCGTGCTGTAGTTCCTTTATAGCCCAACATTAGCCTCCTTTAGCTTAGCAGTGGTGACGTGAAGTCATGTGACCGTGCTGTAGTTCCTTTATAGCCCAACATTAGCCACCTTTAGCTTAGCGGTGGTGACGTGAAGTCATGTGACCGTGCTGTAGTTCCTTTATAGCCCAACATTAGCCGCCTTTAGCTTAGCGGTGGTGACATGAAGTCATGTGACCGTGCTGTAGTTCCTTGACAGCCCAACATTAGCCGCCTTTAGCTTAGCGGTGGTGACATGAAGCCATTGTAGTTCCTTTATAGCCTAACGTTAGCCTTTTACTGATGGAGATTCCATGTAGGCTTCTAAAATCATAAAGTTGTGTCAACATTTTGAGATTATCCTATGGGAGAAAAAATTGTAAACATGCTAAAAGTTTGTTTGCCACAGATATTATTCTCTGCAATATTTCAAAAGCCAAAGGAATAGTCCCATTGGCTTTTTATCGAGGGAACCCTTAAGATGCCAACTTCCGGGTCAACCTAGAGAAATATGTAATCTCTGCACCCCTCTCTGGACTAAACGCCTATTTAATTTATATTTGTGACTTTTTGTTATTCATGCATCAACTGGAATGTATGTACACTAGCTGTAATCCCACCCCATGTATGTTTCCTACCGCCTATAACAGCACGATTCCATCGAAACACCTCATGAAATGGTTTTCTGCGTGTTCCTCTTGCACTATATTTATGAATGCAGCTCTGCAGACAGCCAGTAGATGTCGCTGTGGCCTCTTTGTCCACTGCTTATTCGCTCAAACATGAAGCTGTAAATATGAAAACGAGTAACAGATGTAACACCCAGGGTAAAAGATGACTCTTTTAAATCAACAGCTGTCAGCCCGAAAGCCCTCACAAGCCTTCTGTTGACCATCTGTGTGTGTGTTCCCTTCTTTACATCATATCTCAGAACAAGCAGATATTTATTATTTTATATTTTAACGGGCATTCGCCAAAGATATTTTTTTATAAATAAAGTAGTCTTGCTGGATTTTAAGGGAGATGCTGTATGTGAGATGTTTGCACTGACTGTACGATATTTCAACAATATTTTAAATTATATGACGCTGTCTTTCCAAAGCATGACAATCCTCAAAGCTTTATTTTGAAGGAATATACATTTTGCACTTTGGAAATTTTATTAAATGACAAATACTACTGTGTACAACAATTAAAAACTCAAGTGCTGACCTACTCTAATGTCTTCGATTCCTTTGACCGCACTTCTTAATTACTTTTAATCCCATTAGTTTGTTCCCTTGCACTTTAGTCTATCGTCACCCTGCTTTTAAAACCGTTATCTGTTGATTCATGGGGTGTGTGAGGACCTCTCCCTCTGAAACGGAGGTCTTGTTTAAGTGTGTGGTTTTCATTGGACTCCACATCATCTCACTCAGCATAATTGAGTCTGCTGTTTGAAATGCTTCTCGTCAACAGGGAAATGGTATTCATATTGAAGTGTGTGACAAGTGTGTGTTTTGGTGAGTCAGACTTGCAGTACTCGACATGCAAGGGAGAAGTGTTTTACGAGCAAGAAACAGAATATATTGGTTATTTTTCGCCTTCAAAAAGTCCATCGGCTCTATCTAAAGCAAGCGGCTGAAAATAGCGTTGTTGAAAGATCCAGAGATAAAGGAGACAGAGGATATTATTTAGTGGAAAGCCGCTCGACTCGACTCCGGAGATACAGGAGGTCTGGTCCTAAGAGACACAGAGCGTACACACACATTTCTAACACAGATTTCTGCCTTTGATTCGGCTGCTTTGTGGTTATCGTAGGAGTTAGTGTACGCTCTTAGGGCAGCCAGGGTTTCACATGACAGGGCGAACAATAAGATACGATAAGATGGTCCTTTTGTTAATCCCCATTCGGACATTGAGGAGTTTAAGCAGCAACAGAGTAAGAGCGAAAGTACAGGTTCACACAAGATTAATACAATTAAAATGATATACAGGTGAAGCTGTGAAGAACACTGACTCAACATGACATGTATTACCTATACCCTTCTTCCACAGTTAGATATTGGGGTTCTTACTGTAGGTGGGTAGGTCTTCATGTCTCTTCTACATCAACATGTGTCCTCTCTTCTCATGTCTCTTCTACATCAACATGTGTCCCCTCTTCTTCATGTCTCTTCTACATCAACATGTGTCCCCTCTTCTCCATGTCTCTTCTACATCAACATGTGTCCCCTCTTCTCATGTCTCTTCTACATCAACATGTGTCCCCTCTTCTCATGTCTCTTCTACATCAACATGTGTCCCTTCTTCATGTCTCTTCTACATCAACATGTGTCCCCTCTTCTTCATGTCTCTTCTACATCAACATGTGTCCCCTCTTCTCCATGTCTCTTCTACATCAACATGTGTCCCCTTCTTCATGTCTCTTCTACATCAACATGTGTCCCCTCTTCTTCACGTCTCTTCTACATCAACATGTGTCCCCTCTTCTTCACGTCTCTTCTACATCAACATGTGTCCCCTCTTCTTCATGTCTCTTCTACATCAACATGTGTCCCCTCTTCTCCATGTCTCTTCTACATCAACATGTGTCCCTCTTCTTCATGTCTCTTCTCTCTACATCAACATGTGTCCTCCTTCTTCATGTGTCTCCTACATCAACATGTGTCCCCTCTTCTTCATGTCTCTTCTACATCAACATGTGTCCTCTCTTCTTCATGTCTCCTACATCAACATGTGTCCCCTCTTCTCATGTCTCTTGTCTCTTCTACATCAACATGTGTCCTCTCTTCTTCATGTCTCTCTACATCAACATGTGTCCCCTCTTCTTCACGTCTCTTCTACATCAACATGTGTCCCCTCTTCTCATGTCTCTTCTACATCAACATGTGTCCCTCTTCTTCATGTCTCTTCTACATCAACATGTGTCCCCTCTTCTTCGTCTCTTCTACATCAGCATGTGTCCCCTCTTCTTCATGTCTCTTCTACATCAACATGTGTCCCCTCTTCTTCATGTCTCTTCTACATCAACATGTGTCCCCTCTTCTCCATGTCTCTTCTACATCAACATGTGTCCCCTCTTCTTCATGTCTCTTCTACATCAATGTGTCCCCTCTTCTCCATGTCTCTTCTACATCAACATGTGTCCTCTCTTCTTCATGTCTCTTCTACATCAACATGTGTCCCCTCTTCTTCATGTCTCTTCTACATCAACATGTGTCCCCTCTTCTCCATGTCTCTTCTACATCAACATGTGTCCCCTCTTCTTCATGTCTCTTCTACATCAACATGTGTCCCCTCTTCTTCACGTCTCTTCTACATCAACATGTGTCCCCTCTTCTTCACGTCCTTCTACATCAACATGTGTCCCCTCTTCTTCATGTCTCTTTCTACATCAACATGTGTCCCCTCTTCTCCATGTCTCTTCTACATCAACATGTGTCCCCTCTTCTTCATGTCTCTTCTACATCAACATGTGTCCTCTCTTCTTCATGTGTCTCCTACATCAACATGTGTCCCCTTCTTCATGTCTCTTCTACATCAACATGTGTCCTCTCTTCTTCATGTGTCTCCTACATCAACATGTGTCCCCTCTTCTTCATGTCTCTTCTACATCAACATGTGTCCTCTTCTTCATGTCTCCTACATCAACATGTGTCCCCTCTTCTTCACGTCTCTTCTACATCAACATGTGTCCCCTCTCTTCATGTCTCTTCTACATCAACATGTGTCCCTCTTCTTCATGTCTCTTCTACATCAACATGTGTCCCCTCTTCTCCATGTCTCTTCTACATCAACATGTGTCCCCTCTTCTTCATGTCTCTTCTACATCAACATGTGTCCCCTCTTCTTCATGTCTCTTCTACATCAACATGTGTCCCCTCTGTGGAAAGAGACTCTGAAAGTTTCAGGAACAAAGATTTTCTCTCTTTTTGATCCATTTCTATAAAAACCTGTCTGAAAATGAGCTGATCAGATTTTGGCCACTTTGTGATGTCATAGCGATGTGTTGGCTTGTGTAGCATTAGCCATCAGCATCCAAGATACCCCCCCCCCCCCCCCCCTTATCACCTGAATCTCCTCTCGAGCACCTTTGAGTTCTTTGTAACCACATATCTCTCAGACCTCTTTCACCACCAACGGTGTTTCAGAGCCGGTTCGGAGATGGAGCTTGAAAAGCACCGGTTTTCCTGTTCACACCGCAGCGGAGCCGCCTCTTAGCTCCGGATTCCGGTTCGTTTCAAGGTCTGCATCCAGACCAGATCCAGACCCATCTCCATTGTTCCGCGTTTGCACCTGCCGGCCACCGTAGCTCCTCCTGATTGACACACTGCGAGTTTCTGAGCCAATAGTAACTCCACTGAAAAAAACCTCACTGTCACTTCCTATCAGTCGACTCCACCGTCTCTCAAAGACTCTCTCGGACTTCAACTACGACATTCTGAGTTGTACATTTTGACCTTTCTGTATGACTTTGGGCACGGCTCTGTCGTTTTTATTAGAGATAGCCGACAAGTGTTTAATGTTCAAATAGCTGGCGACATCATCAGATCAGAAACCCTTTTTTTGTCCCACAGCGATACAAAGCTTAGACTAAAACAAAATAAAGCGGCAACTCGTGTTATTAAAAGGAAATCTAATGGTAACAAATAAAGAGGTATCAGTCATTTAAGTGAACATGTATAAGTATTAAAGGAGCAAGTATCATTCAAAAAAATTGTAATATATTGTAAAAATAATGGCTGTATTGCACATACGTTGTGGCATTGCACAACACTTACTAAAATCATAATTTATCAGTTTACATGAATGAAAAATACAAATAATACATTAATAAAATACATATTAATACAGAGGAAATCAAGGACACATCCATTGTAAAAAAAATTATATGTAGCATAACTTAAATAAATTAGTAAGTGAACATTAAAGTATTCAAGCAGCCAATAATCTAAAGTCTCCTCCATGATCGCCTGTTTGTGTTTTCATCATGTTCTGCTTTTAACGTCTTAGAGTATTTACTAAATTGTACGGTGTCCTTGGGTGTTGGGAAAGACATCCTTAAATACAAGTATTATTATATTACATGTATATGAATATTTATTGTGTTTTTCAGGCTGCTATTTCACCCGTTACCTCTAAAGGACCCTTTCTTCTAAAGGGGACGAAAAAGCTTTTAAAAATCGTACCTTGTGTTTGAAAACACTTGATCTGAGGCTCATGCTTTCACCATGTTACAGATACAGATATATTTAGTGTACTTGTGATATACATGATCAAAGAGATGCATCCTTTTCTCTCGTCTTTCAACTCCCAAGTGGTGCTTCAGGTCTCATTTCAGTTTTTTCCTCCTCAGATGACAAGAAGAGTTCAGGTTTCCGTTGGCAACCAGCAGTAAAAGTGCAGCAATACTGAGGGGGTTAAGAGGCTTTCCTTTAATCTGCACTTCCTGTTGGTTTCTATGAAGACATGAGAGGGGCTTGCCGGGCACCTGAGAGAGTTTAAGAAAGGAAAAATAAGATGCTATTGTCTCTCCGCTCCCGGGTGCTGTATATCTGCGCCCGCACCCGTGTGCCAAGAGCGTGCATTATGAAAACACCATATCTGTTTTCTTCTCAAGTTTGTATCTTCTTGGTCGAACGCACTTATTGTAAGTCGCTTTGGATAAAAGCGTCAGATAAATGCAATGTAATGTAATACAATGATAATACTCCTTGCAAAGTACCTTACAATCATATGTAAATACAGCACTTGAGTAAATGTTCTTCACTAGATACCACATCTGCCTGTAGTTGGATATTGTGCAGATTCTTCCTCACTCTAACAGCATGGCTCTAACCCGGGGAGGGGTCCAGCGTTTCAGGACATGATTGATGAAGTGCAGTCATGGAAAGAGCAGTTATTCTGCGAGGCTGCAGTTCCTCTGGATATCATGACACGATGATGAAGAAAGATGAGCTCATCGTCGCTCTAACCCCTCCTCGCTGATGGGAGAAAATGCATTTAGCGATAAATGAGAGCTAATAGGACAATAATGAGGCACCTGGCAGCAGAATCTGGACGCAGCTGCCATCGGATCGAGAGAGGTGTCTGCAGGGGGGGTCAGGTGTTGGAATTGCAAATATCGAGGGGGTTTTTGTGATGGATGTAGTTTTTTTGAGAAATATTTGTATTGGTATTTCGTTTTT
>JAMFTG010000599.1:97500-110000 GCA_023974075.1 Chaenocephalus aceratus
CCATTCAAAGTGAATGGGCAGAAGCGTTGAAGCGGCAACGCACACCGCCGTGTGTAGGGGCCGTAACAGAAAACCAGGACTTAAATACAAGCTGAACTAATAAGGGGATGAAGCGCAGGTGTTTCCAAGCTGATGGGGAACAGGTGAAACTAATAGGACCAGGAGAGACAATCAAAATGGTAGGAAAACACACAAAGAACATAAGTCATAGCACAGAATGAGAAAACCTCATAACAGGAACCGTTAAAGACCAGGATCATGAGAGACATGGAATAAATAAGACATTTCTCATTGGCTTTAACCCAAAAAGAAGACCACCCAATGATTCAATATCTCATATCCCCAAAATACACACTCTGACGTTCCTGCTAACACACATCCTACTATTTATGCCTTTACCAAACCAATCTCACCAAAGAAAGTAAAAAGACTGGCCAATCAGAGGCAGTATTTTCAGCAATGTTGGCCGTCGCAACAGTTTTGATCCAAGGAAGAGATTCCCACGACCCAACAAACAGTTACAAAAAATCAAATAATGCAAATGTTCCCCAAAAATGCACACTTTCCCTTCAACAAACGCCTCTACTGATTGGCTTACCCTGACATTCACACTCTAAAGTCCCGGACCACACCAAGCCGAATTCGGCCGTCGAAAGATGTCGGGCCGTCGATGAGCGTCGTGTCGCCCTACTCAGATTGGTGTGTCTTGGTGTGTCCCGCACCGTCATGTCTCTTTCGGCTAAAGGCCGTCGGCCAAATAAACCACTCTGATTGGCTGTTCAGCTAGCGAATCAGTGCAATGAGAAGCGAAACGGAAGTGAGGGACCCAAACATTCTATTAAGAAGGCAAATTTGAGATGTCATTGAACTCCAGCTCTCGACACCGGTTCGGGAAAGCCCCGTGAGCTTCTCGCTTTGTAGAGTGAACATGGAAGGCTATTTGTTGTTTGTTTATATCTCGCAGTCTGTTCTTTCCTTCTCTCGGTTATCACGCCAGTCTGTCTTCCGGTTGCCTCTTTTGAATGACGATACACTCTACCGCCGCCTGTTGGTAAGGAGAGTATTGCCACTCACGCATGCGCAGTTCGTACGTGCTTCTTGGCCATCGGCTGAAGTCTTTGCGGTGTGTTCCAGTGCGACACGTGGCTAAGACGCAGGAGGACGTGAGGCGACGGGTTCTTTGGTGTCAGTTCTGGTTGTAAGGGACCTTAAGAAGTAATACTCGTCATGCCTAAAACCTACCCAATCCAACCCATAAAGGAAATTCAACCGGCCAATCAGAGGCTGTATCTTCAGGAAAATGGCTCTTCCGAACAATGGTGATCGGATCTAAGGTTACATTTCCCAACACTAATGTCTCCGAGGTCTTTAACCCTACTTTTCATCTCATTGGTGTACCTGGGTAATATTCAAACATCTGCCCTAATCCATTTGCCTAACCAATCGTACCAATACATGGAGTCCGCACATCTAATCTCCATATAAGCTAAGCATTTATTTCAGAGCCATAGCTTTTGGTATAATTGCCATTTGAATGTCCAGCCAACACAAGGACTCTGTGTCATTACATTACATTTAGTTAGCCGATGCTTTTATGCAAAGCAATTTACCGTAAGTGCACTCAACCATGAGATACAAACTCAAGATAGAAAGACAGTAAGTGTTACATACAGAAGAACGTCATCCCCTCCTCCCCTCCTCCCCTCCTCCCCTCCTCCCCTCCTCCCCTCTAAGTGCTGATCATTTAGCTGCCAGTCAGCTCCAGATTGCTGCTGAGGAAGCCTCTGAAGTCATGTGAAGATTTATGGTTTACTGACGCAAATGTATATATTTCTTCTGACTAATTTATCGTCTCCTCAATCTTAACGCTTCCTGATCTCCTGGCCCAGGAGTTAAAACTTTTAATCCCTATCTGATCTAATCAGATTTGGATTTTGGGGAGTTCAAAACCAAAAAGCAGGATTAGGATCACGTTGATATTCGATCAGATCAGGAAATCCAATCCAAGATTTAATCTGATCAAATCTTCAAAACGGGTAGTTCAAAACCGACAACACTGGATATCCTGATCCCACCAGAGGGCTGGGTTTTCCAGTGGATTACCAGAGCAACATGTACTGTACCATTTATTTTAAAATATGTTTCAATTTAAATTAGATGGCAAAGTTTGTTAACTGAAATAATACACAATTTTTAGCCTCATGGGAAATACATGGTATTTTTTTCCATTTTTGCTCACGTTGTGCCTGTTTGGTGTTTCAACCAAATGTTGATGACATAAAGGTGATGCTCAGAAAGGATCACAGCAAAGATCGTCAATCACAAATGTAATTTAGATTAAATTAAAAATATCTTCAACAACAAAAAAAGTCCATCATCAGTCATCACCTTTCAAAGAAAAAAAATATAATATTAGACATTATAGAAGTCTCTGCAAGGTGGTCCCTTGTCTTCCTTGTGTTATTTTTCCTGTCCACTAGATGGCGCTCGGGTAGGATTAAAGCACTGATATTCAGGATCTAGTCATTTTGAAAAGTCGTAATCTGATCAGGCTTGATCCTATCCTGAATTGCTTTGAACTCCAGGGACAACATCTGGCCGACTTGTCTGATCCTGGATCACAGAAAATGGGATTTCAAACTCTGATCGGATTGAGATTAAACATGTTGAAACTCCTGGGCCCAGTGGATTACCAGAGCAAACTGTACTGTACAATTTATTTAAAATATGTTCAATATAAATAAGATGGCAACGTTTGTTATATATAATATATCTATCTATCCATCTCTCTATCTCTCTATATACCTCTATATATCTATCTCTTCTCTCTATATATATAATATATATATCTATATCTATCTCTCTCTCTCTCTCTTCATACTTAATGTCTTCAGGCGATAAGTCATGATTAGTTCTCTAGCCCTGCAAACCTTTAATTGTTCATTTAATGGATAAAGAGAGGAGAGTTGATACTTGTAAGAAGTTGCAGTGGTTATAATACATTACATTACATTACATTACATCATGTCGCTTGTTGGACGCTTTTATCCGAAGCGACTGACATACTCAAATCCCCACAGGGCAATCTGGGGGGAAGTGTCTGAGGGCCACAACGACATGCTGACTGCTGTGGGGTTTGACCTGTGAGCCCCTGATCCAAACACCAACGCACTATCCACTACAACCACACGTCTGTTATGAAAAACAGAGGTAATAATATTTCGTACAAAACCTGCCTGGACACCGTGTAGACATTTTGTGCACCAGTCAAAGTTGTGGATGTTGTATGTTCCTTGCACCTGGTTAACACACCGTGTCCCACACGCAAAGAGACCTTTCTTTAACCCCGTTCTTCTGTGGAAATGATTTATAAACCCATGTCATATTTGGACATTTGCTAAGTGACAGGCGCTCTCGTTATTCTCTGAAGAGGCCGAACCCAGAGCATTGATCCTCTCCTCGAACTGCCATCAAAGACAAAGGAGCATAATTACTGAAATGTCAAACAGAAAAAAGAAAAGAATATTCCTTTAAATGCCGTTGCACTGGAAAATCTAGGTTGTCATGGTTACCGACATATATCAGCTGCAATGTGACAACAACAAAAAAACAGACGGATAAAAACCCAGATATTTCCTGATTCTCAGGCATTAATAACGGATATCAAAGTGGCCTATTCTGCTTTTTGGGGTTTCCCCTTTTCTTTATTTTTATTTTTTCGTTATATAGGTTTTAGTGCATGTAAATGGTCTTCAAAGGCTGAAATTCAAAAGTTCCTTCAGGTGGAGTTTCTCACCCACATTTCTACTGGCTAGCGCTCCAACACATTGTCGTGATGTTGAGGTTAAGGGGCGGGGCATCTCTAAGCGGTTGACCAATCACAACAGAGCCTACACCGACAGTATACATACTGATATACACCTGAACATCAGCAGGAGAGGACTCTTTAAAGTAGACACTACATACTGATATAACCTGAACATCAGCAGGAGAGGACTCTTTAAAGTAGAGACGCTACATACTGATATACACCTGAACATCAGCAGGAGAGGACTCTTTAAAGTAGAGACACTACATACTGATATACACCTGAACATCAGCAGGAGAGGACTCTTTAAAGTAGAGACACTACATACTGATATACACCTGAACATCAGCAGGAGAGGACTCTTTAAAGTAGAGCACTACATACTGATATACACCTGAACATCAGCAGGAGAGGATTCTTTAAAGTAGACACTACATACTGATATACACCTGAACATCAGCAGGAGAGGACTCTTTAAAGTAGAGGCACACTACTGATATACACCTGGAACATCAGCAGGAGAGGACTCTTTAAAGTAGAGACGCTACATACTGATATAACACCTGAACATCAGCAGGAGAGGACTCTTTAAAGTAGAGACTACATACTGATTACACAACTGAACATCAGCAGGAGAGGACTCTTTAAAGTAGAGACACTACATACTGATATACACCTGAACATCAGCAGGAGAGGACTCTTTAAAGTAGAGGCACTACATACTGATATACACCTGAACATCAGCAGAGAGGACTCTTTAAAGTAGAGACACTACATACTGATATACACCTGACATCAGCAGAGAGGACTCTTTAAAGTAGAGACACTACATACTGATATACACCTGAACATCAGCAGGAGAGGACTCTTTAAAGTAGAGACACTACATACTGATATACACCTGAACATCAGAGGAGAGGACTCTTTAAAGTAGAGACACTACATACTGATATACACCTGAACATCAGCAGGAGAGGACTCTTTAAAGTAGAGACACTACATACTGATATACACCTGAACATCAGCAGGAGAGGACTCTTTAAAGTAGAGACACTACATACTGATATACACCTGAACATCAGCAGAAGGGGACTCTTTAAAGTAGAGACACGACATACTGATATACCCTGAACATCAGCAGGAGAGGACTCTTTAAAGTAGAGACACTACATACTGATAGACACATGAACATCAGCAGGAGAGGACTCTTTAAAGTAGAGACTCTACATACTGATATACACCTGAACATCAGCAGGAGAGGACTCTTTAAAGTAGAGACACTACATACTGATATACACCTGAACATCAGCAGGAGAGGACTCTTAAAGTAGAGACACTACATACTGATATACACCTGAACATCAGCAGGAGAGGACTCTTTAAAGTAGAGACACTACATACTGATATACACCTGAACATCAGCAGAGAGGACTCTTTAAAGTAGAGACACTACATACTGATATACACCTGAACATCAGCAGGAGAGGACTCTTTAAAGTAGAGACACTACATACTGATATACACCTGAACATCAGCAGAGAGGACTCTTTAAAGTAGAGACACTACATACTGATATATACACCCTGAACATCAGCAGGAGAGGACTCTTTAAGTAGAGACACTACATACTGATATACACCTGAACATCAGCAGAAGGGGACTCTTAAAGTAGAGACACGACATACTGATATACACCTGAACATCAGCAGGAGAGGACTCTTTAAAGTAGAGACACTACATACTTGATATACACCTGAACATCAGCAGGAGAGGACTCTTTAAAGTAGAGACTCTACATACTGATATACACCTGAACATCAGCAGGAGAGGACTCTTTAAAGTAGAGACACTACATACTGATATACACCTGAACATCAGCAGGAGAGGACTCTTTAAAGTAGAGACACTACCTACTGATATACACCTGAAACATCAGCAGGAGAGGACTCTTTAAAGTAGAGACACTACATACTGATATACACCTGAACATCAGCAGGAGAGGACTCTTTAAAGTAGAGACACTAACATACTGATATACACCTGAACATCAGGCAGGAGAGGACTCTTTAAAGTAGATACACTACATACTGATATACACCTGACATCAGCAGGAGAGGACTCTTTAAAGTAGAGACACTACATACTGATATACACCTGAACATCAGCAGGAGAGGACTCTTTAAAGTAGAGACACTACATACTGATATACACCTGAACATCAGCAGGAGAGGACTCTTTAAAGTAGATACACTACATACTGATATACACCTGAACAAGCCAGGCATGATTTGAGGCCAAATATCATATTTAGACTTTTTTTTTTTTTTTTACATATAATTGTAAAGCAATACATGATTGTCACTAAAGGCCTTGTCTCTACATTACAATACAATATAAAAAATAATTGACTAATAATTGTAATAAAAAGTCAAGTTAGTATTAAAGGCATAACAAGACAGAAATGTATAATTCTTTCTTTAATAGAAATGTTTCTTCTGCCCGTAAAGTGTCCAAAACCGGGCTCGTCTGGATAAGCGCATTTTTAAAGCATAGTCGTTGTCCATGCCGGTTTCAGTTGGATTATTTGTCAGTTGCTCCGTCAGATCGGTCTCCTCCATTTTGTAGATTATTTACGACTTTGAATCCACATAAACACATCGGCAAAATCCGGCTTACTTTGAGCGCGTGTTTTAAACAGTTTAATCCCTTTGTGAATTGTTTCCACTTCCGCCGTCCTTTCATTTCTTCATGCAGCGGGAATCCAGATGAATTAATCCTGAGTCCAATAACCATCAAAGTCGCTCCAATAGCTCTTTAACTACGCTTTCATCCTCCTTTAACAACACACTTCACATTCATCCAGTTTGTGACAGTAGTTGTAGCATTTTGAGACTTTTAAACTTAACTACCGCTGCTGGGGGGGCGCAACTTCCAACCTCCATTTGGGGGTGCTCTTGGGAAAAAAGGTTGGGAACCCCTGCTCTAAGGTTATCTCACTGGGAAGCAAGCTAATTGATGTTGACTTTTCATAAAGCCAGGTTTCACATTTTTCATATACGAGAAATTATCTTTATTATCTCTTTTTATTTATCCATGGAGCTCCATGTTAGCTCTCTATTGCAACATGTTGCTTTGTTGTTCCCCTCAGCCAACAGTGTTTTGTTTAAATTGTCCTTAAAGGTGGGGTAGGTAAGTTTCAGAAATCGGCTCGAGATACACTTTTTGTTATATTCCATGGAATGCTCTCAACATCCCGATAGCAATGAATATCTGAAGTGCTTTGACAACAAATCCATAAAGAAATGTCATCTGTAGAAGCCGTGATACTGTAAAAAGTACAACCAATCGATTGGATGGCCTCCCTGCCTGTCAGCCTTCCATCGGGGCACACACTTATCTCTGCCCTCATTGGTCATGTGTGCGTGCGTGTGTGTTGGGGGAGGGGCTCTGTGAGGAAGTGGCAGATTTTCTCCGGTTGTGTATTTTCAAATTCTAGCGATCTCGAGCCGGTTTTCTCAAACTTACCTACCCCACCTTTAAGTTCATGTGGTTTTATGCTTAAAATGTCAGTTTCTAAAGCAACTTTTTGGCTGAACTTCTGCATGTTTTAGTTTTTAAACGTACTAATTCGGCTCAGTTTAGCCAAATCCCAAATAATGCTTGGAAACTTTTGCCTTTTAAAAAAAAAAAGTTGTAGCTATTTATCAGTTGTTCAAGTGCAGGTAAAACCACATTAATAAGTTAACCAACTCCAAACATTTCTAAATCTAACTCATTCTCGCCCCATTCTTTGCAAGTTTGAGCTAATGTGGATGTGGATGTCATGCGAGAATAACATGGTGAAAACAATCAGTCTAAATTAACAATCGGGACGGAAATGTTCGGATTTCCAAAGGGAGGTTCTGTGAATAAATAAAAAAATCAAGAACCGAAAGAATTGAACTATTCATATCTTAGACTGCACGTAACCTTTATCTTTTAATGTTTATTTTATTAGCTTTTCTTTTTAATGACTGATTTTAAATGCCATTTCTTAATGTCTTTCGTTTTTTGTTTTTCTTTTAATGTTTCTTTTATTATCTTTTACTGTTTTTTAAATGCCTTTGTCTGAATGTCTTTCATTTTTTGTAAAGCACCTTGAATTGCCTGGTGCTGAAAGGTGCTATATAAATAAACTTGCCTTGCCTTGCCTTGCTTGCCTTGCCTTGCCTTGCCTTGCCTTGCCTTGCCTTGCCTTGCCTTGCCTAATTAACATTTGTATAGTGCATGAAAAGCAATGGTGTCTGCTGGTTTTGCCCTCGTGTCACCCCCCCTGCTCAGTCACCCGCCATCTGGCGCCACTACCATTGGGTTTCATTAACACTGAGCTCAAGGAGAAAACATGGCGCTCTGAGTCATTCTGCACCTTCTTTAAAGCATGTTTTAGATCAGATCAGATTCCTCTATTGTCACCACACATAGTGTTGGGGATTTCATTTGCCTTAGGTATTCAACTTCGACCAGTTCATCGTTTCTCTCTTTACTGTCTCTTTCCCACGGCACAGGTCCTACGGCCTGGGGTAATCGCTGCTATCCCTCTGAAGGAGGGGCAGCTGGGCGCATTGTTGTTGCCAGCTTATGACCGAGCACAAGCCGCCATGAGATACTTTACTGTTCAGGGACGCAGGTTCCCTGGCGCACATTCTTTTCTATGACGACAGCTCTATAGATTCAGGGTCCCATATGTGTTTAGTGTCGCTGATGAAGAATGTTGATTATTTACACTCCGATAGTTAAAACCCTCGAGCTGCAGAAGAGTGTCACGATGCTCATGTCATGTCACATTTCTATGTCTAGGTTTGGGTGTCATGTGTTCCTCCTGGGTTCTTGTCTGGTCCTCCTCCTGTGTTCTTCCTCTCGTCGTTAGTTTCCCTGGTGTGTCTAGTTGTCTGATTGTGTTCCCCTGTGGCCCTCGTGTTTCGTCCTCCCCTGCCCGGCTGTTTCTCGTCTCGTGATTACCCCTCCTGGATTTAGTCTCTGTGTTCAGTGTTGGTGCTTCTTTTGTTTGTGACCTAGTTCACCGTCGAGTGGTTTTTCTGTCCAAGTAGAATTAAGTCCTTGAAATAAAGGTGCTGATCTGCGTTCGGGTCCTGCTTCACTCTGCGTATCAAAGAGTTCTTCAAGAATTGATCGTGGCATCTCATCCGCGTGGTCAACTCGTGGCCCGTGACTTCTGAGTTCCTCCGGCCGAAGCTCCAAATAAACCGTCAGTGTTTTCCATCAAGCTCCAGCTCTCCTCGTGTCTCTGAGTCCTGACTCCATCAGAGCTCCAGCTCTCCTCGAGTCTCTGAGTCCTGACTCCATCAGAGCTCCAGCTCTCCTCGTGTCTCTGAGTCCTGACTCCATCAGAGCTCCAGCTCTCCTCGTGTCTCTGAGTCCTGACTCCATCAGAGCTCCAGCTCTCCTCGTGTCTCTGAGTCCTGACTCCAGCAGAGCTCACAGCTCTCCTCGTGTCCTCTGAGTCCTGACTCCATCAGAGCTCCTCTCTCCTCGTCTCTCTGAGTCCTGACTCCATCAGAGCTCCAGCTCTCCTCGTGTCTCTGAGTCCTGACTCCATCAGAGCTCCAGCTCTCCTCGTGTCTCTCTGAGTCCTGACTCCATCAGAGCTCCAGCTCTCCTCGTGTCTCTGAGTCCTGACTCCTCAGAGCTCCAGCTCTCCTCGTGTCTCTTCAGTCCTGACTCCACTTGCTTCAGAAGTTTCCCCCACACAGCGAAATTCCCAAGCATTCCTCGATGGGGCAGTCACACATACAGACGGTATAAGTATCATATTGACAAGCTAAACTTTAATATATAAAGTGACTAGGAATTGGATGCATTGAACAGTATATCCGACACAAACTCCAGACATGGGAGAAATAGGTGCAACAAGCAAGGGAGGCTGAGGGGGACGAGACGACGAAACAAAGAGTAATGGAGGAATGAAAGTAATGACTATGGAAGACTGGATGAGAAATGATCCTGTCCTCATGGGCAGTGAAGCAGAAAAAAGGCAGAGGAGATGCAGGTGGTGGGAGGGGGGGGAGACCTGCGATGAGTCACCAGGAAGAAAGCCCTTTGTTTTCTCCAATGTCATCCCTTAGTAAAGGCAGTTGGAAATTGGATCAAAATGATGGAGAAGGGAATCTGTTTTACTCACAGAGAAAAGCACCAGCTGTCGGGGGAAAGCAGATCTGAAAATAAGGATAAGAAAAATGATTCTGTGCTGCGAAACGGACTGAATGGAGCGGGAAAGGACAACAAAAAAATCGAATCACAATGCTACAGTATAGAATGACTTTAATTCTCAATAATAATGTAGAATTGTAAACACTGTTACAAATGTGTGGCAAATTAGGTTGAATTGCCAATTAGCGGCATTTGTTAGGTGAGTCAGTGACACTTGTGGGAAGTAATTGACTAATTGCAGCAAATGGGTTTTACACTTGGCAGAAAGCCCTCAAAAGCCTAATCAGCAACATGGTGACAGCGCTGCACACCTGACACATATTAGTTTAATCACACCTTAATTAATGGTACTAAAAACCTGGCACAAATGGGGCTATAATATACACTTCTATGAGGAACAATGAAATTCAGCTGGCAGCCAAACAGCTAGTGAATAAGCCACTGATGAGGCATTTGATATCTTAGGTTTAGTGTCTATAAAACAATAAATACAAACATACTTGAGTGTATTGATTTACAGTCTTTTGCACATTATGTAGAAGAGCTATTCGAATGTAAATAGAAGTCGTAAGTCGACATTCTTCAATAGAGTGGTGCAGTGATGGCGTATTTTGTAGGCAGATCCCGAAGTAAGTAACACCCCCAGTGGCGTAACAAGGATGTGATTGGCCCCGGTGCTAATATTGTTTTGGGCCCCCCTGCCCCCCCATCGCCCCACACACGCACGGACATACACAACCACTCAGAAGCGCCACATGTATCGGCTATCAACAACAGCCTGCCCTCAGACCACCGCAGCCTGACAACGGCAACAGCGAACTAGGAAGAGGATTAAACGTGTTTCCTTGATGTTAGTCTCTGGGGAATGGGCCGGTGGGGTCTACATAGACCGGTTGCTATAATATAGCTTTTGATCTTGGCGTCAGAGGGTCTCAATAGTGCCATAGAGTCCACTATCGGTTGGGGCCCCTGGTGAACTGTTGGACCACACCGCGGGCACAGCCACATCCAGCCTCTCTTCCTGGCTGGCTGGAGAAGAGAAGGTTCGCACAGCCACGGAAACGCTTCACTTGTGGAGCTAGATTGCAATGATGGTGATGAGGCAGGTGAGCTATCGATAGCCTCCGGCTCCGGCTGCACGTCAACATTGCTAACGTTAGTGCTCGATTTCGAGGACGATGTATGACAAAAAAAAACGGTCTAATTTTAGTCAGTTTGGCTGTTACATCTCCTTGTTCTCTCTTGTCCTTTCTCTTTTGAGCGCTGCTCTTGTGCTTTGCTTTGCTGTACATTATAAATGTAATCTATTACATGTTGTTATAATGCTACCGAAACTTGCTGCTGCTAGCTACAGTACATTACAGGTTGATTAAACGGTTCACTCGTCACGCAAGGTATCACATGACATGAAAGGGAGCAAGGTCATTGACAGACAAATTACAAATTAATGTAGGTTGCTTGGTTACTTTGAAGACTACATGAACTGGTCAATGCCATTGGGGCCCCACATTTTTTTTTAAGCATGGGCCCCTGGCCGGCTGTGGGCCCCCGGTGCGTTGTACCGGCTGCACCGTTGATAGTTACGCCGTTGAACACCCCCGGTTCCCTCGACAAAAGCAAATGGGATTTGACCATTGGATTTTGGATTATTGCAGAAAATAATCTCTGTGGTAAATAAATGTTTATTATACTTACATGTTTTGTTCAGCAGGATAATCTCCACATATTAACACCACTGTTAGTAGTAAAAATCTAATGTTGGGCTATAAAGAAATTACAACACGGTCACATGACTTCACTTCACCACTGCTAAGCTAAAGGTGGCTAACGTTGGGCTATAAAGGAACTACAGCACGGTCACATGACTTCACTTCACCACCGCTAAGCTAAAGGCGGCTGATGTTGGGCTATAAAGGAACTACAGCACGGTCACATGACTTCACTTCACCACTGCTAAGCTAAAGGTGGCTAACGTTGGGCTATAAAGGAACTACAGCACGGTCACATGACTTCACGTCACCACCGCTAAGCTAAAGGCGGCTGATGTTGGGCTATAAAGGAACTACAGCACGGTCACATGACTTCACGTCACCACCGCTAAGCTAAAGGTGGCTAATGTTGGGCTATAAAGGAACTACAGCACGGTCACATGACTTCACGTCACCACCGCTAAGCTAAAGAGGGGGTTAACCCTAACCCACAGACCTTATTTCTGGATAACAAACAAAAACCTGTTCACAAAACAGTTGACTTAGAGACGTGGGAACAGGAAGTGCTAAAAGGAAGACGCAAAGGGAGGGAACAGAGATGGTGCTCCGACCTCTGATTACTCCAATTAGTGGCTGAACACTCTTCCTCCTGGAGAGACTTATTTTAGGCACTTAACGATTATTTCAAAGCAGCTCTTTAGTGTTTTGTGCATGTCTTCTGCTGCCGAGGACACTCGACTGGGTCTTTTATTTTCTTTATTTGTGTTCCCTTTTTC
>JAMFTG010000599.1:115000-116066 GCA_023974075.1 Chaenocephalus aceratus
GATGCTGCGTCCTGTAGCTCTATTTATCCGTCCAGATTGTTTGTGAGTTGAGTGTATCAGCTGTAAACATGTCTCCTTTCAAATATAATGGAACTGGTTGGCACTCGGCTTGTGTTGCTCGAACAAACAAACCACAAATACATGACAACAAACAACAGCAAAGTCTCTTTCCAGAAATCATCAGGAACTATTTTCTTCTTGCCGATCTATAACCATGTCCACGCAGAGAGTCTTGATTACCTGAGACATTGCTGTCGAGATGTGTGTCTTTGTACACCGCTAGCCGAGTGCATGTCGCTTTAAGCCTATAGCCAAACTACCTCAGGCTTCTGATACGCTCAAGTACATACTCTTTGTTTCTCCTGATTAAAATGTGGGGTTTTTCTTACATTTAGTCTGGTCTTCTTGCAGTGCAATCGAGAGGCCATTGCAGCACAGACGTAGTCAACAGAATTCCTCACAAGTACAGTAATTCAAACCTTTGTGTTCACGGCTCTCCAGATGTGAGAGCCGGGGTCGTTGATTGCGTTTCGTACCACTCATGAACAACAGGGTATGTAGAGAGAGAGAAAGAGGGGGGATGTATAGGGGAGGGTGCTTCAGACGGGTGGAGACGATGGAGAGAGGAGCAGTCTGAAGAGTTGCAGAGCCCTTCTGTACACACATCCGTCTTACTGACATTAGGTTTCATGTTTAGTTTAAAGTCCATGTTTGGATTTAGCTAGTTATGTCAAAGTCAAATTCGTGACCTATGTCTCGTCTCGTCTGTTTTTGCACTTCCTGCTTGATTTGTTCTTCCCTTTCCTTCTCCTTTAAGAGTCCTTGACTTCCTCCCCTTGTGTGTTTCCCCCCCGGTGTGATTGTCAGCCTCACCCTCAACGGTTGCCACCTGCGTCCCATTAACCCTTCTATATATAGTCCTCGTTCTACCTTTGTGTGCCAGTCCGTCTTGTTTCACGTCTATAGAGTTTTGAAAAATGTAAAACGGACCAAAGTCCAGAAGCCATTGATGGTAACGTTGTTGTTGATACACCCCGGTGCAGCCGTGTTTCCATAACACACATTA
>JAMFTG010000600.1:0-15000 GCA_023974075.1 Chaenocephalus aceratus
TTTCTCCACCATCCCAACTCGTCTATTACCAACCAGGGAGCTCTCTGCAAGTCAATGGGGCTCCCTGTTAGTTAGATCCTGGTGTGTGAGGTGCTCCACGGATTGGTCCATTTGGGCCAATCCGGTCATTTGTTGTTGATCTGGGTGTTCACACGTCACAGAACCCAGGAAGCAAACAATGGAAAAAGAGAAATGTCCAACGAGGCGTTCTGGGGCAGCACACAGGTCTCTCTGTGTTAGAGTTGTACTCGCTACAGGGTGTACTTTGAGGGTTTGTGACTGCAGGCCGTTTACATGCAGAAAAACCTTCATAACAACAAGGGGACGGGTGATAACCGGAAAAGCATGACATGGGACCTTTAATAACTGCAACTGATATTGTTAAGTTTTTAATTGTGTGTCTGGTGAAAGATGGGAGGTCATTTTAACTGTTATCACAATGAGTTATAAGATGTCTATGTGTTGGTTGGGCCATTTGCCCTTCAACTATTGCTGTCATTAAGTCAAATGTAAAGTACAAGCTCTGAATTGTACTGGGGGTAGAAAGTGGAATCAAAATGGTGATAAACCACCAAACAATACCTAAGAAATGTACCTAGATTCAGTACTTTGAGTAAAATAAAGCACAGTAAATAAATATAGGGTATAAAGGAAGCCAGAGACCTATAAAATACATTTAGATCAGTCTTATCACACATAAAGCTTGACATGTGTGACATAACTGAACGTATGGTATTTCCAGAGTATTCAGACTAACCTGTGTTCAACCCCTCCAATTGACTTACATTGAAACAAGTTTTTTAATATTTAGGGATACTAGATTCATTGTAATGAAACACATATCAACAAACTGAAGGTCAAAGCTGGATTTGTTTGTAAACAGAACATGTTTCTCTGCTGCTATATTCAACAGACAATACACAATTCTGTCTACGCTTGATTATGGTGTATCGTCAGGCTTCTCCTTACACCGTAAAGCCTCTTGACTACAATGACATAGTGCTGCGCTTCTTCACAGGTGATATATTTCTACCCCTCCGCAGCATCTCATGTGCCCACCATATCAAACAGAAGCATTTCATGTTGTTTATTATAAGGCTATACTGCAAACATTGCCTTCTGCTCTCAGGTTTTAACTAAATACAATGTTTAAAATGTCATATCACAGGACGTTTGACATCTGCTGTATTCTTGTTCCAACCAGATGTGGAGATAGTGGCTTTAAATAGTTTGCTGCACATAAATGGTTCGGATGTCACCTGCAGATTATTCAAAATTGAATTTATATAATCACATTTAAATGGATTTTCAAAGTTGTGAACATTTATGTTTTTGAAATCTCTGTCCGTCTGTTTTGACTGATTTGTATGTGTTTGTATTTTATCTACTCAAAAGAACACCTGTTAAATAAAGGATCCAATAACAAAGTCCACCCAAGTACACAATAATGAAATCATTGTAGTAAGAATATCATTATTATTTAATCACATGGGGTTTGGTAGTGATGTTACGTATTGCGCCGAGGCTTCGAGCGTGTGTCGAGTAATCCCCGAAGCTTTTTGAGAAGCTTGTATCGTTTTGGGCCAGTGACGTCACCGATGACAAACGAAGCCTCGCTGCCTGTCGATACCACGTGACTGCTTCACGAAGCGATTCAGATCGGTTGAACCGTTGAACCACAACACTCATACCCATGGATGTATAATAAGAACCATACTACCCCTCCTGTACCCGGGCCCGGGGACACGATGGAATCAGAGAGCTCAGACCCTCACTCATATAGAGGTCGGAACATGTCATAAGTATAAATAGATACAAGCATAAAGAAATGTAGGAATAAAACATGAATAAATACAGGAATAAATATGTTACAGTGTTTTTCAAGGAGATTCAGTGTTGTGTGCTGCGGCTCAGCTGGAAAGCAGTTGACTCATGACCGCAGGGTCCCTGGTTCAACGACTGAACAATACGTATTTTTGTTTGTTTATAAAAGCTACAGCTAATCAGATAATGTAGTTAATGACTGTATTCTTTGATATGGTTTAGCCTTTCTCCGGCTACAACATGGTTACGTTTATGAATATTAGTAATAATAATAATAATAATATAAGATTTTTATAGCGCCTTTCAGGAAACCCAAGGTCGCTTTACAAGTCGGGTAGGGGGGGGAGTAGGGGAAAAAAGGCAGACAGGCTAAGGGGGTGGGGGGGGTTTTGTAGCAGGAAAATAAATCTATTAAACTAACTATACAGTAAGGAATACAAATCCCTCTTTGCAGTGTTTACCAGCCTCCTCAGGCTTTTCAATCACAATCATTCAACTGGAATAAAAAGAATATTGTTAACATGAAAATATGATTTAATGTTCGTCGTTTAGAGTTATTCTAAGGCTTTACTCAATGGGGACTCGGTATGTGATACAGCACACTGTTGAGATGTCCACTCTGCCTGTTTTACACACTTTGACCAGCAGGGGGTTTGTGTTCAGATGAAGCCCATGATGAAGCCTCATGAGATGAACCCTTTAGCGAACCAATAGGCTGGAAAGCTTCAAAGCTTCATAAGGCTTCATCTCGCCATCACTAGGGTTTGGTGACCCAGATAATTCCCCTAGCCAGCTGAACAAAAACACAATTTTCTCAGCAGATTTGTGAACATGCCAGAATGAGGAAAAGTACCGGTGTGATTTATAACATGTTGGTGCTCTCTGGGTCACTTGAACAGAGCTGTTGTTAATTGCTGTTGGTCCTGCAGATCAATCTAGTGATCTGAAGCACCTGTGTTCGGGTTCACTCTCCAGCAGGTACAACTTATATTGTCTGTAAGGCAAGTTTATTCATATAGCACCTTTCAACACAAGGCAATTCAAAGTGCTTTACACAAATGAAAGACATTAAGAAACATATTATAAAATGGCATTTAAAAAACACTCACCTGTCAAGCCCCAAGCCTGATTTTCAGGTTTCAGGCTCGAAAATGACCTTCCCAGAACAAATGACCATATCTTCCCTTCTAAAAGGGTTAAACGAATAATCTTTGTTCTCAAAGTAATGATAAACCCGTGAGTTGGATGTAGAAAGATTGATATTTGACCTTTTTAGACAGATTTAGCAAAGAAAACCTCTTCTGGGGCCATTTGGGTGGATTTTCCATATCTCTGGCCCCCCTTGCTCGACTTTGACATGTGACATCTCTTTCTGACCGTTAGAGGCCAATAAAATCGAAGGAAAATCGTCCCGCACACACTCATGTTAAAAAAAGTTGCGTATTTGCCGAGCAATCTTGCTTCAGATCGTAGGAATATCCCTCCTCTGATATTCGAAAACGGTAGATTATCAGAACATTATCAGAACATTTCAAAGGAGACACAGTCACATTGGATTAACCTATGGATTAACTACAGCATCGTTGTTATCGTTTTAATGCCATTGAAGACCAGTTTTGACCAGACAAAGACCTAGGTAAGCCATGTTAGCGTTTTAGGCTACCTAGCGCCACATGTTTTGATGTACGTTTTTGTTGATAACGTCGCGAGTTTGTATCTTTCAGTGTTGAGGTGGGCACCGTTAGATTCTGTGTCTTTACGATCATAAACGATGCGCTGGATGTGCAGCTAGGATAAGTAATAAGGGAGCTAGGAGTGATTTTCGGTGCAGTAATAGGTTAGCATTTTTCGCTCTGGGCTAATTCAGAGGGTCACTGTTAGCGTTGTTGTGTTTCTTTTGAAAAAAAAAATGAAAAAGATCAGTTAAATGAGTTTTTTTCCAGTTATATGGATATAAAATATTCACAGTTTATTAAATATTAAGGTTCCTTAGACGTTGTTTCCTGCAAATTACGCGATTTCGGCCCCGGAACCGGGTCCGTGGGGCTTAAGAAGCAAAGATAAAACATGAATAACAAAGGTACATGAATTAAAGTCACAGTGCAGTGTGAGATACACACATCTGAAATGTGTCGCTCTGACTCTCAATCATTGCTAACTTTTTAGCAGAAATAGTTTTCTTTGACCTCACTTTCTTTCTACTTTCTTTTTGAACTTATCCTTTCGTTATTTCAAGTGTTTCATGCTAAACGAACCTCCTTTGGAAATGTCTAATCCGACCCCATGGTACTTTTAGTTTTAAATGCACATTAGTTAAGTTTACTTTGTCTTTCTAGGACTTTTTTGGTATCCTCCGCGTACCAGGGTATTGAACCAAAAGGCTTGTAAAGAAAACTTAAAAGAAAACTAAGTGCAGCAACGCTGATAGAACAAAACACACGCAGCCACGTGTAAGTGTTGGGTCCTCAACTTCATCACATTATAAAGTCAAATGGCTTGTGAAAAAGCACAGATTTAGTTAATGTATGGTTTTTGGAATTAAATTATTATTTCAGCCTTTGAAATAAACCTAATTCATGAGTATCAGGGTTCATACGGTCATTAACAACCTGGACAAGTCATGGAAATTTAAAATGCTAATTCCAGGGCCTGGAAAGATTGTGGAAAACCACATTTTTCCCAACGTTTTGGAAAAGTCATGAAAAAGTAACTAAAGTTGCATCAAATATAATTTATATTTGATCTAATCGCCTAAATAGTAATACTATAATGATAATAAATACTGTAAGTTATTTGTTTTACAACATGTTTCATATGCAGACCTTATGTTCCTGTTCCATGTTATAATAAACCATTTTCAGTGGTATGCTGAGAGAGTAATGTTTTTGGTCATGGAAAATTAGGCAAAGGTCATTGAGAAGTCGTGAAAGTCATTGAAAATCATTGGTGAAAAAGTGTATGAACCCTGGTATATGTTTGTATATATAGAAGTTAATGGACGTGTATGTGAACGGACATATTTATGTGTATTTATATACATATATAATTATGATTTATTTGTATGCGTTTAATATTCAAGATCATGGGAGAGGTCTTGCTATATACAGTATATGTAATTTTATTATCTATATCATTTTTTGTTTTGTTTCTATCCATGACGAAACATACCTCTTATAACGTTTGCCGTTAAAATGCAATTACATTTGGGTCCCTGACCAACCGTTGAAATTGGATGACTCGAAGGAGGGTATTAATTAGGGATGCTCCGATCGCCAATTTCGGGGCCGATCGCCGGAATCAGTATCGGCCGATACCGATCGCCGATCCGATCGAGGGGGCGGGGCCTAAATGGAAGATTTAAACATCACTTTAAATCTTCTATTTAAAGTGATGTTTAAAACTCAGTTAATGCTCATTCTCTGGAGCTTCCACAAACAACAACTTAATTATTACATTCAAATGATGTACATTATTCAAGTTTACATTCACTTTGGAGAATAACATGGGAGAAGTGAGCGGAAGCGCTCTCTTTTCCACTCTCCCTCTCTCTCTCACCCCTCTCTCCCCCTCCCCCTCTCTCCCTCTCCTGACAGCCTGTCAGTATCTCATGCAGCTCACTGATCCAGTAATGAGTGACCCGACAGTGAAGAATACATATATTTATAATAACTAGCTTGTTCCAGAGCTGTGTGTGTTTCGCTCCGCTTATCAGTCCGGCGGGCGTAGCTGCAGGATTTCTGCTTCACACACGTTGTATACCGCTATTTTACTGTCTTTTTCGGACACCTTAAAATAATGCCAGACCGGTGAAGCCATTTTGGCAAGCTTGTTTTTGCCGCACACAGAGAAAAGTGTCATGTATTTTACGTCATGCCATTGGCTCTCGCGATCGGCATGTTTAGAGAGCACCGATCGATCGGTAGAGAGTGAGTATCGGCCGATCTCGATCGGTGACCGGTCGATCGGAGCATCCCTAGTATTAATATTGAATTTAATTATAAGTATAAAAGGTGATAGTTTGAATTAGTATGTGTTAATAGTATTACAATGGGGAATAGGGGATTGTAACATTTGATGTGACCCAGAGATATTTTAAGTACAGTAGTAACGTAAAAATAGAGGATACAAGTGGTGGTGGTAATTTGAATGAATCACTTCCACCTCACATGTAATCCCACTGGACTCCTCTTCTCTGCTTCGAGTCCTTATTGCTGTTTACATTTCTGACCTCCTGCTAAATGATGAACCATCCAGATCTCTCAGGTCTTCAGGGACTGGTCAGCTTTCTGTCCCCAGAGTCAGAACTAAACATGGAGAAGCAGCGTTCAGTTATTATGCTCCAAGTATCTGGAACAAACTCCCAGAAACCTGCAGGTCCGCTGCAACTCTGACTACTTTCAAATCCAGGCTGAAGACTTTTCTTTTTGTCGCTGCTTTTAATTGAACTATTCATATCTTAGACTGCACTGTAACTTTTATCCATGTATTTTTTTCGTTTAATGTTTATTTTATTAGCTTTTCTTTTTTAATGCTTAATGTCTTTCGTTTTCTGTAAAGCACTTTAAATTGCCTTGTGTTGAAAAGTGCTATATAAATAAACTTGCCTTACCTTGTTTCTAAAACAACGTTTAACTTGCAAGGCAATCACTATAAATGAAACAGCACATGTCGTTCCACAGGCAGGATATCGTTTCCTACGTTCTCTCATTTACCCCTGCACCTCTGAGCAAAGGTGTCCATGCTGCAAACAGGCACTTAAACCCATTGACACAATTACATGCTATGTTGAACAGCACTAGAGGCAGTAATGTGAATTAACTCCGGCAACAAAAAATTATATTTGTGTCAATATTTTGGCAACAGAATGATGGTTTCAGAGAGCTGGAGGATCAATGGGAACTTCAGCGTTGTGAATATAACTTTACCAGTCAGCTTTTTGCAGTTGAAACGAATCATACAGAAACCTCAAGCATGTGAACTTCTGCGTTTATGTAATTATAGAGCACGATCCTTCTATTAAACCTGAATACATAACTATAGGCTATTATGCTAATTCATTCCCCGCCATCTCTAGGTGGGGTTTCGGTGCAACATTTACAATTTGATGGACACCTTTATTCCAAATGCCGCACAGAGACATCACAACATGCTATTAGGCCGTACGGATACGCATTTTTTCAATTTGGTCGTCCACGCTGTGATCGACAGCTTATCTGAAACCTTCTGAATGATCAGTCTGCAGCTCAAAGCAAACTGTAATCAGTATTTGCAAATGGTATCTGAGCCCGCTCTGCTCTGTTTGTATAAGACAGGAAATCCATTACTACAATGCTCATATCTATCGGATTAAATGTTCAAGACAAACGGCCGTTAATTAAGGGTTATTACAGAATATTAATGGCCTGCTTTGTCTCATTAGCAATTAGAGAGATAATTATGTTTGCTACCATTTAAGGCGTATCTTGTTTACAGAGTGTAAGCCTGGTCAGTAAACAACCCTTTAATCATGCGTGCTACGAATGATTTTATCATAATAATCTGCATTAATCACAACATTCCTGAAATACTTTATCATGGATTCAGGTATCTTATCTTTAGTTAAGTACAATATAATGGATAGATGGATGGATGGATGGATAGATAGATGGATAGATGGATGGATGGATGGATAGATGGATGGATGGATGGATAGATAGATGGATGGATGGATGGATGGATGGACAGATGGATGGATAGATGGATAGATGGATAGATATATAGATGGATAGATGGATAGATAGATAGATAGATAGATAGATAGATGGATATATAGATAGATGGATATAGTTGGATAGATGGATAGATGGATAGATAGATGGATATATAGATAGATGGATATATCGTTGGATAGCTAGATAGCTGATGGATGGGATGGATGGATAGATAGATGGATGGATGGATAGATGGATGGATCGAGAGAGGGATGGCTGGATAGATGGATGGATGGAGCGATAGCGAGATGGATGGATGGAGATGGATGGATGGATAGCTGGATGGATGGATGGATAGATAGAAAGATGGAGAGATGGATGGCTGGATGGATAGAGGATGGATGGATAGATAGAGAGCTGGATGGATAGCTAGCGCGATGGGTGGATGGCTGGCTCGCTGGATGGCGATGGATCGCTGCGCGCTGGCTGGCTGGATCGATGGCTAGCGAGATGGCTGGATGGATGGCTGGGGGAGGATGGATGGATGGCTGATAGATGGATGGGTGGATGGATAGAGCGATGGATGGATGGATAGAGATGGATGGATGGATGGATAGAGAGATGGATGGATGATGGATTGATAGATGGATGGATGGATAGAGAGACTGATGGATGGATGAATAGATAGATACTTTATTGATCCCAATTATTTTGTTACAAAGGCAGCGTGTGTTTAGACATTAAAATACAATAGTTAAAAAGTGCAATAGAGAATTAACAATTCAAAATAAAATGAAAAATGTTATACAAAATATAAACAATTTAAAATATTCGCATAATTAAAATACTGCAGTAGCATGAATAAGGGCTTATACTACGTAGGAGCATACTGTACATAAATAGGATAGTATAACATTATATATATATATATATATATATATAACAGATATACACAATATAATGACTATGTTCTAAAAAATACTTAATGAAAGGTAAATACAATACAAATGAAGCACAGCTGTTTTATCAGAAACATGTATTGAAGACTTTTAGAGTAAAAATACTGCATAATACGTCTTAATATTATATTATTATAATTTTTTATCACCAAAAAATACATTTAAAAGCATGTTAATCCTGTGGTTTGTCAATGTTGAACCAATATAGATGCTTTTAAAAGATACTGTGTACATGTATACAGTATTGCATCATATCAGAATATGCAGAATTAGCTAGATACCATACGTCTAAAACACAGGTAATGGAGTGAAAAATACTTCTGAATATTAGGGAATAGAAGTATAAAGTAGCATGAAATATAAAAACTTCAGTAGAGTACAGAAAGACTCAAAATAGTACTAGAATAACCTTTTCACCTTTCACGACTGCATTAAAGGATTAAGTGACATTAAAGGAAGTGTCAATGAGTAGGAGATTGTCTGATACATTTAATACGTGTATTTTCCAAATTAAAACAGATATTACATGTTTGTCCTTTTTAGTTTTAACACCAAACTGCTGTGATATTAAAGTATTTCAGAATGACAGAAATAACAGTGTAATGCTCTTTCTTGACACGGGGCTAACAGCGGGAACACGATGCTGATAATCTCATACAGCAGGTTATTAAAGGCAACTCTAATGAGCAGCCGCCCCCCAGGTATTCCTCTGCAGTGTTACTTTAGCGGAGTCAGACGGTGTTGTTATTCCTGAATATAGTTCCTACCCTTCAGCTTCGCCTCTTGCCGTTGAAAGCCTCACAAAGAATTAGAAGTGATAGTTCTGTTTGAAAGATACTAATTGAATTATAGAAACAACCACTGCCATCTGCATAATGTTCCAGGGCAGGATATGTATGCGTAAAAGGTTTAAATAGTGCAGCCACCACCGTGGATTTTCATAATTTATACAAGCCGTATCAAATGTAGATTAATTGCCAAGGTGAAGATTTAATTTGATGAAAAAATAATTTCCCTAATGTTTTATTTAACACTGCTGTTTAATTAATTAAATCACCAGCAATTTATTATGGAGCAGCAACACAGGCTGTCGAGTCTAACGGGATAATGACATGAATGCGGCGCTAATACTATGGATTCATTTCTGAGTTATTGAACAGATACTTTTCAGTCTTATATGTTTCACCTTTTCTGCAGAATGGGCAAATTGAATAGACTTCTCAATCACTGATATTTTCTCTCACGTCACATCTGATCATCCCAACGCCTTCGCACTGTTCCCACATTGATCTGTGGTCGATGTTGCCTTCGGCGAGGCCTCGAAGCCGTGCTCTCGAGTCACGCTGGAGGAAGCTAGGGGCCGCAGGGTTGGATCTTGAATTAATTTGCAAGGAAGGAGGGTGAGATATGGCTTTCAGGGGGAAGTCTGCAGAGGGTGTCTTCAGATTGTCTTGAATAGACCTCGGGGAGTCTCTGTTTCATCGTGAGGGCGGTTGAGTTTCTCCTCGCCTTCTTCGGGTCCAGCTGCCCGACTCTGAGAGCGGACTGTGTGTCCCGGGTGCACTGGCTTTAATGCATTCCTCTTGTTCCTCTTTCTCCTCTTACATGTGGATGCATTTGAGCACACACACACACACACACACACACACACACACACACACACACTCTCTCACAGGCAGCAAGAAGCACACACATCCATGCTTAAACACACACACACCACACACACACACAGCAAGAAGCAAATACATCCATGCTAAACACACTCACACACACACACACACACACACACACACACACACACACTCACAGACAGCAGAAGCACATACATCCATGCTTAAACACACACACACACACACACACACACACACACACACACACACACAGCAAGAAGCAAATACATCCATGCTAAACACACTCTCACACACACACACACACACACACACACACACACACACACTCACAGACAGACAGCAATAAGCACATACATACATGCTTAAACACACACACACACACACACACACACACACACACACACACTCACACACTCACTCACAGACAGCAAGAAGCAAATATATCCATGCTAAAACACACTCTCTCTCACACACACACACACACACACACACACACACTCTCTCTCTCTCTTCACACACACACACACACACACACACACACACACACACACACACACACTCACATACAGCAAGAAGCACATACATCCATGCTTAAACACACACACACACACACACACACACATACACACACACACACACACACATACTGAGGAATGCAGCAGTGCATACATATACTTGTAGTATACGCCTTTGTCGTTTAATTATAAAAGGATGATTATGTTTGTTTACTTTGTAAAGCAATGTAACCCGCTTGACTGAGCATTCATTGTCTTAATGCTTAAAGGAATAGTTGACATTGTGTGACATTTATTTTGATATAAAGAATGATAACACTCATATCCATCCATTAAAGACAAGGCTACAGTATAAAGCCAGTTAGCTTAGCCTAGCCTAGCTTAGTTTAGCGCAAAGACTGGAAACAGGGGGAAGATGTTAGCCTGGCTAAACTAAGCCAGCTGCAACACTACATGTTATGCACCATACAAATGTGTTACAAGTCTCTGTATCACTTAGGGATGCCAACTTCCAGAAATGGAGAAACGGGACACACGCACGTGTCCCCGGCGCGCGAAGATTTTCGGGTTTCTGGCGGATTTAGTTTTTTTTTGTTACTTTATTTCGGTTTTAGGGTTAGGTTAGGGTTATGTTGTTTAATTCTTTTGGGGGAGCCAGCCCCTAGGGTTCGAAAATGTTGTTGACCTTCAAAATGCATAGAAAACTATGCATACCTATAACACAATACAAACACAATGGTCTTACACCTGCATTAGGCTACTACATCACATTCATCAGCATGTTCAAATCGGAGAGGTGGGCACGAGGGACGTCTGGGCACCTCGATGTACAATTGGCTATTTTGTCCAAAATGTTAAAAAATAAAATATTTGAAAAATGGTATTAAGTAACGCAAAGTATACATGATGTGAACATGCACGGTACATCAGTATTAGACTTAATGTTATCCTTCAACCATTTTCCCCATTCAATCAGCTGACTGACTCTCTCACACACGCGCGAGCATTGTGCCGTGCCTGCCCTGTCAACTGAGCGGTCCTAGTGCCCTTCGTCATACAGCACACAAACACACAGGCACGCCAGACTAGTCTATGAGCCACACTGCATTGCGCGCAAACAGAAACATATTTTTTATTTTTCCCTTTACACTGGAGTCCGGGACAAACAAAGTACCGTACGGGACACGCCCCTTTTGGCTCAAATACGGGGCGTCCCGGCCCTAGTATCACTTGACTCCTGTCATCCATCATTCTTCTCTCCTTTATTAACAAAGTAATTTCCGGGCATTAAAACCTGAACGTTCCTCTGGATCTACCTGGTCAGTTTGCTAAATGTGTTAATTTCACAAAGAGATTGATGTGTGAAACTTGTGACTAACTTTGTTTCCTCTTTCTTTCTCTCCCATCCATCTTCCTGTGCGGCCATTCAATCATCTCTCCCCGCTGACGCTGACAGGTAAGCACCATCTTTATCCTATCAGCTAAAGGGGTGTCAAACTCAAGGACCGGGGGCCACATTCGGCCCGCGACTTCATTTTATGTGGCCCCACAAGAGCTTGCAAAGAATAGAATATGTTTATTATACGGTTACATGCTACAGAAGCACGTTGCCCATAAACTACATGTCCCACAATGCATCTCAAATATGACGTTTTTCTCAGAATTTTCTTTTTTTTCTCAGAATTTGTGTTTTTTTCTTCAAAATATGCATTTTTTCATAGAATTCTTTTTTTCTCAGAATTAGATTTTTATTTCAAAATGTCACTTCTATTTCTTTTTTCTCCAGAATTTGGCTTTTCTTTTTAAATCATTTTGGGACATATACGCACTGAAAAGACTTGCAATTATTTGCCCTAGACTTCTGCTTTCAGACGTAGTTAATTATGAAGGTATTACCCTATCCGATGATAATCCAATGCAGAGGCAATGATGTAATATAATACATTATTTTATATATATGATATATTTATGTATTTTTATATAGTCTTAAAGTTACAACCGGCCCTTTGAGTGCAACCATAATACTGATGTGGCCCGCGATGAAATTGAGTTTGACACCCCTGAGCGAAACACTGCAGGGACAAAACCAACACAACTGGAGCTTCAAAAGCAGTTTGGCAGTTGGCACCTCATTAAACCAATGCGGATACATTCATTTACAAAGTCTCAAAGACCTCCGTGAAAACATTGCAGAACTATGTAGGACTTAAGTACGTCCCTAAAAAGTCCCACGTTGTTTCCTCCCAGAGTGAAGCAATGCGAGTATTAGTGATAGTCGTCCTCGCACACGAGCTCTCTGACTCGGAGGCAGTTGTCTTTTGCAGACTTCAAAACAGCAATGAGCCGGAAATTGATTTCAAAAGAAACATAAAGCAGATTTCGGATGAGTTCCACACGGTGGCTTGTTCCCAGAGAAAGCGCATAATGGATATGCAAAGTACATCCCTATGCACAGGGCGGCAAAGCAGAAAACATTTCGGCAGAGCTTGCATACTTGCGTTTGTTTGAAGATATCAAGGCTATTGTTTTCCCCTGGAGGAATTTGACTTGCTGGAGGAGGACGTTTTTCATGAATTGTTTTCCATTCGGAGGTGGTTGCAGAAGCCGTGTTATGCATCTGTTTATGAGCAGCTCCATAAAAGTAGCCTTTGTTGTTGATAACATGTAAAGAAAGCTGTGGATCGGGGGTTCCTCGTATGAAGTGAATACTAATATCAGTTGTTCCTTACATCAAATGTTTTCTATTATTATATTATTGACTGTTTATTGGGTTGTTCTGAGAGTAATCGGATCTGCTTTGCGTACAACAACCCTGCTGCAGTCGATACTTGGACTCACTTATCAGTGCACTTCTGACGATAAGCGCAAAGGAGTGAAACCGGTGAGAGGCGTGCGATAAGGAAGCCGAGTATTGACCGTCTTAACGACACCATCAGAGAGCAGCTCGAGCCCTCCTGCCCACGGCTTCAAAACTCAGTTGTGAAACATGTATTTGCTCTGCATTGACTTTCCGTTCACATCGAATGTTTAGAAGCCGCATTTCTTTCCTTAAAACACGCCTCAAGGCGGAGGATTTAAGTGCCACATGTTGGCATGTTTCCAGTATTTCGATATAACGTATTATTATGCCACTTTGGGTGAGCGTGATAACACCACAGGATACTGCACTGACCGAGCTCACATCATTACATCTGATTATCTCACCAGCAGCTCGTGAACACACTGGGACAGAAAACTGACACGAATGATTTGCCGAACGTGACAGAAAACAGATTTTCTTGAGCATGGCCCCATTGTTTCGATATAACCAATTATGCCACGTTGGATGAGCATCTGTGGAAACTTAGTCTGGATATTGTTGCAGATGGGGATAGGAGGGAGTTTCACATCTCTTATCACAGATGTGCCAATCATTTGCACATGAGGGCGAAACGCTAATATCTGGAAGCCGGAAACCATCCCACTCACGACACCAACACTACCAATCCTACTATAACCTATCAGTGTTTTTCAAAGTGGGGGCCCCGACCCCCCGGGGGGCCGCCAGGGGGCGCCAGGGGGGTCGCGCAAAGTTTGAGGGAAAGGGGATTTTTTTTTTTTTTTAAAGTTACATTTTTTTTGTGTGTGGATTTTAGTAATAACTGCATATCTATCTATCTGTGTGTCCTTTGATGCCAAACTTTTAATATTTTTTACTTATTCATATATATATACTAGGGGTGTAACGGTACACGTACCCGTACCGAAATTATTCGGTACGGGCCCTTCGGTTCGGTACACGTGTGTACCGAAGTGTACCGAACGAATATAGCGTTAAAAGTAAAAAATTGAGAATGTGAACAACTTATTGGAAGTAATCTCAGGTGCTGCGTCGCATCATTCAGAGTAATTTGCTCCCATTGGGTTCAACGCGTCATAGAGCGAGCAAGTCATTTCATTGGACGAGCTGGTCAGAGGGATGCGTTCAAATGTAGTCAGTAATTTGAGGAACTGTCGAAATGGCGAACGCAGATAAAGTTGAGCTCGAAAATCCTCTAGCATCATTGAAGTCTCCGGTTTGGGAACATTTTGGTTTCTCAGTTTCACAAGGATGACGGACAAAGACAGGTGGACCGAACCAAAGCTGTTTGTCGGCATTGTTCAACTAAAATTGGTTACGCGGCTGGCAATACATCAAACTTGCACACTCATTTGAAAAGGCATCACCCGAACGTGAATATCACCGGTACCAAAAGACTGAAGTGCAAACCCAACTCCCACTAGCATTTAGCCTCCACCACTCGCAACAGAGTTCAGACCGAGCCAGAGCTATTACAAACGCCAAATATCCTTATGTTGCCATGTTAGCAAAGCGCTACCTGGCTGTATCTGCTACTCTGTC